>JAOXOE010028902.1:0-15337 GCA_028565055.1 Phoeniculus purpureus
ATACGGACTCATAGTGTGGCACTATCGAGTGAATCCGACCTAATTATCGGACTTATAGTGTGAAATTGGGTATTGCTTAGGATTTGGACCTGTACTCCCAAATCCATTGCCCCCTCTCCTTTATGCAACAAGACTCTATGCTTCTGTGATACTCATTTGTGGATTCAGTTCTACCCTTGGGTTTACAATTAATTTGCATGTATGAGAACATGGCATTCTGTGATGACCAAGATCGAATAAAGTCTGTTGCACAGCAGACCACGAACTCCTTCATCACGTTCTGCCCAGCTGGATCACAGGTGCTTTCAACTTGTTTGCTCTGAGCCCAGAAGTTTGGAGTCACCCAGGATAGGGTATAATTACGTGGGAGCATCCACATCACAGATAAATTAGAAAATCTGCAGCAAATATTTTCCAGACTACATTTTTTTTTCTAGCTGAAGCTATTATTCCCATCTCTAGGAAAAATAACTTTTTCTGAATTGCTGCCAATTACATTTAAACACCAGCTAATATTTTAATCAGTGTAAAAGCATTCATTCTATCCAGAACATCTCACTCAACATTTGCTCAGACTATTATGATGTTTTAGCATCCAGCAGACACTTTTAAATAATGGAAAGCTTTCTCTGCCCTCAACCAAATTGCAATTTTTCTTTTCCCCTTATCTATGTTAGTTATTATAATGTATTTTTCATTGAAAGGTTTCTTCAAGTGCGTGGGTTATTTTTTTTTTAATTCAACTGAACACACAATCTTGTTATCACTCCGAAGTATCTTGAATCAAAACTTTTACCAAACTGCAGCGCAGCAATTATGCAAATAGGTGGACTGAGCAATTTTAGCATTACAAAATTAGCATATTGTATTTAAGAATAAATAAAAAATTATAATGGATTTTAAATATTTATGATAAGTTGTTTATCACAGAAAATCAGCACAGCACCAATTTTGTGTCTTATTTCCTCCACTAATTTTCTCTTGGCTTACAGCATGACAGTGGTCTGGACTTCATGGAATGTGTTGTGCTTATATTTTTGCTGAAATTCTTTTTTTGACCAGGGGACATTTTGTTAGGCTGCATTTGGGGATACATTATCTTTAAGTTTTTTTTTTTGTATAGTCTGGAGCCATTTAGAGAAGTCTGTGTTCAGAGTCTTAGCTCTTCTCTGAGAAGGCTTGCTTTGACATGCCCCTGACTCTTTCTCAAGACTCTGTTGTGTCATGGTTTAACTCCAGTCAGCAACTAATCACCAGGAAGGGGCTTGCTCACTCCTTTCTGCTCCCAGTGGGAATTGGAGGAGACCTGGAAAACTCATGGGTTGAGATAAGAACAGGTTAATAAATAACCAAAATAACACTAATATTTATCAATTATTAATAGTAATAGTAATGAAAAAGATGAAAATGAGAGATGAACCTCAAGAAAAGACAAGTGATGCACAGTGCTGTTGCTCACCACCCACTGACTGATGCCTAAGTTCTTTAAAGGAAGTTGGAAAGTACTTGGTTCCATAGCAACAACTAAAAGCATCAATTCACTATCAGCATTCGTCTCCTGCTGAAACCTAGCAGTGTTCTAGATACTCAGAAGTAAGCTACTAGGAAGTAAAGAAAACTAGGTCTATCCCAGACACAACCACGACATACTGGGAGAAGACCAACAAAGAAACATTCTTGAAGTCACACCAAGGCCTTCAGTTGCTGCTTAAAGAAATTGCATCTGAGGATGCGTTGTTAAGTTGCAATAATTAACTCCAACCTTTGGTTCTTGGACTGGGCAGTCTGTACACCACTCTGTCAGCTGCTCAGCTCTTGAGAAGCATAAATTCAGCATGTCTCTGGAAAGCGTTTTCGGGTGACCACATCCTGGAGGTCACCATATGCTCTGCTTGCCATTTGAGTCTGCAGATGAGAGAAGCAAATAAGTTATCAGTTGCTGTGAGGCATGGCTGTGACATAGGCTAAACAGATGAACACAATCTGCACCATTCAGGATGAGTGCAACTAATGTGCACTCTGATCGACTGTAAATGTAAATTACTAGCTGGAGGGGAATAATAGTGTCACTGTGCATACATTACCTATTTCTGCATAATTTAAGATTGTTCCCTTTAAGTGAAAGGGTCAGAGAAATAGTTAGTGCTACATTCAGAGGCTACATCCAAGCCTGGCATCCTTCAGATTTTGCTGCACTTAAGAGAGTCTACTCAAGAGAGAAACAGCTACAAATTTTACCTCTCCACATTAGGCAATCTTTTCTGCATCCCAGCAGAAGCCCATAGGATTACTTGGAGGTGCTTTTTCTCAAGTTTTGTTTTGTTATTCTGACTGCCCTTCCCTGAGAGTTATCATTTTTTTCCTGTGGTCTATTGATGTCTAAACAGACTGTAAATTCAGAGCTAAAACCATGGGTTTTTTTAGTTAATTTAAAATGGAGCCTTAAGATGCAATATAGAAAGCAAAAAACTGGGACTCAGAAGCTAACTTGATCATCAAGACCTGTCTTCATGCCTTGTGCTCTTGTTATGCCACAGAGAACGGAATACTTGCCTTGATAATTGTGATGGGTCAGCCCTGGCAGAAACCATGTGAAGCCTCAAACAGGACTTTGCATTAGGTCTTTCTCAGGCAATTTTCTAGAAAACACTTGGTGATAACACTGTTCTCTCTTACTCTCTGCGTCTTGCTTTGGATGTTTCAAGTCCTTGGTTCTGACCCTCATTTGTAATCAATTAGCTGATTTTACAGTTTTCAAATCACGCTACTATTTATGAACAACCCTCCGCGCTTCTCATTTAGACTCCAGATAATTAATTTTGAGCAGGAGTCAGGTGAGACCTCAGCCTGGATCCCCAGGGTGGGAGGTGCTGTTTATGATGGAGCCTCAGGAAAGAAATGATCACAGAAAGCCATTGAATGACACAGATATGGGTAATGTTGTTCCCAATGTATTTCCCCACCTCTGTGTATCCCGATAATCATGGAGCTAACTCATGGCAAAGAGTTCTGGTCTAACAGCTCTACACCTCTGTCATAGCTGGTTAAGTTGTTACACATCTGTAGTCTGAACAGTAGTAGAGCCTGACATACTGTAAACCAAAGCTTTAATGAGGCAGCAGGAAAAATGAGCAACTGTGTGCTCATAAGGACACTCACTAATTTTCAACTTGACCAATGGCATGAACAGGATCACAAGTGACACCATGGCTTCAGCAGATTCCCAGAGACACTTCGTATCTTGATCATCTGGCAGCCACAGACAATTGTGCAAATACATATTGAAAATGGGCAAGAGTTGTGCCATCCCTTGGCTCCACTGATGGTGGTTTGATTTGAGAGCATTATTGGTCATAAAGCAGGGTGTCAACAGCTATTAACTTTAACAGATATTCTCCAGGGTGACTTCTGGAGCCTCAGAACATGCTTCCATGCTATTTTTATCTCTACTGTATTATAAAAATTTAGATTTTTACATGTCAGAGAGTTGCAAGGCTGTATTTAGTTTGTGACTCTTTCCTGGTAGTGTGATTCACTTGGTAGTGGAGCAGAAGCCCAGAAACCCACAGAGCTAGACTTAGGTCCTATTTTTTTGAATCTGTTGGCTATTTGTTGAACAGAAGAGAAAGTCTCAGCTCCTAGGAGCTAAACATCAGCTACTTAACTAACTTCCTTTTTTTTTTTTTGTTTTGTATTCCTGAAAGATGCAAAAAAAATGAGACACAAGGCTTCATCAGACTGCTAGAGAGGAACAAGCGTTAGACAGCTTTTAAAGCAAGGAAGGCATCTTGGTAGCATTCAAGTGATTTTTTTTGTGCATATGTACTGTCTGCTCCTTATGCATACTGACTTTGCCTCTGTGTATATCATAGAATCATGGAACATTAGGGATTGTATACACAGAAGCCTGGGCTTGCAGATGTCACAATAGAGCTAACATTTCAGACACAAGTGCAACCCTCTTTTAACCTCACTCGTGATCTCAGCTGGGATTATATTTTCTTCTTATTATTTTGTTTTTCTATATTTTAAATTCAATTTGAGACTTTAGCGGGAGGAGTTTGGCCATTTTTGAGCTATGGAAGTAGGAAAAGAAATATGTTTTCCCCAAAGGTCACATTTAATCATGTTAACTTTGTATAATTGATGTGATGGACACTAGAAATTTGGCTTGTGGGAAGGTTTGTCAAGGCTGAAGTTTAAGAAGACTGATGTAATTTCCCACAGAGCTGCAGGAGTCTGGAATGTATGATTTATGAAGTGTTCTATTTCAGAAGAAAAGTTGTTTGGCGTACTGCAAAAACATGTTTCTGGCTTTGGACCATGAAACAACTGCTTTGGGGTTGCCTTCTTTTTTTGTTTCTCAGAAACTCATTTTTCCATTTTTCACTGCCTGAAGAAGATGTATTCTAGGAATTGCATATAACATTAAGATTTTTCCTTCTGTATCTGCTTAATTTAGGAAAGATTAATATAAATCTCAATACTTTAAATTGCTGATCTAAAAGGTTTTTCTAAGAGTTTTTCACCCCCATTATTAGGTATCTCTTCAGTATATTACTATGATGCTATTATTAATGGCTACATTTACAAAATCTCTGTGCAATTTTCTACTTGCACTGCTGGCAGAAAGCCTGACAAAAATTTTGAGTGTGAGGTTAAAGGGAAAAATCACTTGCTCAGATGGTGGAATCTTCACACAATATCCATAGTGGAATGGCAAACTCAAATCTTATTCTTTGGAAAGTATGTAGGACTAAACTTCCTATAAAATGTATTGGTGTGACTGTGCATTAGGAAGTGCTATGTTAGTGGCTCAGGCACTGTTCAAAAGAGTAACAAGCCTGACAATACTATTTTATCAATGAACAAAACAGTGGAGTAATTTTCTCTGCTCAAAGAAGACTGCAAAATAGAGTCATAGAATCATAGAATCCTTAGGGATTGGAAGGGACCTTGAAAGATCATATAGTCCAATACCCCCCGCCACAGCAGGATCACCTAGGAGTCAGATATGGAGCATAGGACTTAGTCCTCATTTATATCACTATAACTTTAAAAAAAAAATTGACAATAAATGATGGGGGATCTTTGGATCCTCTCACTTTCTACAGATATACAGTCTTTTTCTAACGTGTCCTCCAGTAGGCTATGCACTAATGTCAAGTCAGAAGGAAAATTATAGCACACATGCGTGTATTAAATATGGTGTTCATTCATACAAGAGGGCAGGAAAAAGTCTGAGTGACAAAATGGTTTCTGACAGAAGCTATACTCTTTTCATCTTGACCAGTCAGACAGGACTTTTGCTTCCTACCACAGTGCTTTCAAGTTTAAATTGGCCATCAGCCAATATTTTCCACTTTCCAAGTGGAAAATGCTCCTTGTGCTTTACGTTGTATAAAATCTATCTCAACCATCCTAATCCCATGGGGATTGCTAAAAGCAGAATATGGGCATCAGAAAGATGGTAGATAGTATGTACAAGATGCTAGAGCAGCATTCTGTAGGCAGAGGCATTCTACCACTGTTCACTTTTCCTCTACCTTTTCCTCATATTCCGATAACATATAGGGTCTTCAGACAATGACCTGTGGTAGCAAACTCTGGTCTTTCTCATCTCCTTGGGCCTACACAGCTATAATAAGATAGAAGAACAACACAAAGGAAGAAGAGTCTGAGAAAAGTCTCTCTGCGTGCTAGTGTGCCTTGTATGTAGCTCTTTGCCTGCCATGCAGCTCAGTTCTGTCCTCTGATGAGTGCTGGCAGGCATTTTGGGAAACCCCGGTATTGTATCTTGCAGCTTCACAATATCCTATGTCATATAGATTGGCAGATACCCAGAAACATTCGATCACAACTAGAACAAGATGGATTAAGGTAAAAATAAAAATGGAAGAGTTTATTAACAACATCCAAAAGACACAGCACAGTTACAGATTTTTACAACACGGATTAAGACATCAAAGAGATGTGATTCGGTCACAAGACTGATGCATCATACCTACTTCAGCCCTTGGGGTGCCTGATGGAGTGAGCATTGACTATTGATGGAGTGACTATTATTTTAGGATAATGTAGTAACTACCTGCTATTGTTGAAAATCATAAGGCTTAGCAGCTAGTATTGTGTAGAAGGATGGGAGGCCAGGTGCACCCTGTCAAAGAAGAAATTGATCGCTAAAATGCTGGCAGGGACCAGATATACAGTTTGGACTAGTGACAGGAAACAACAGGGCATGCGCAGAGTGATGGGGGGCAAAAGTTCAACCCTGGGGAAGATCCTTACTTCATCACAAGATGGCGTCGCGACCTCAAAAGACGATTACCAAAAGAAACTGCGCAAGCTCAAGAGGGAGGAGACTTAACATAGGAAGCTGGGACAGATCATGCATATGCATAGGCATGTTGGAATATCTAATGAATATGTATTACTTTGTGACATATACTCATGGTTTTGGGGGCAAGCTGTGTGCACATCTGTGGAGGCGATAGCCACTGTGCACCCGCTAGCGAATAAATTACGTCCTCAAAACCTCTAAACAGAGTTTTGGGTCCTTTCCATGAGTCATGCCCTTTCTCATGAGAGTACTTTAAATCTTTTAGAAAGAGCTCTCTGGGAGCTCATGTGTAGTCCAAACCTTTCCTGCTTATATGGGTGTGACAGAACACCAGCCTGGAAAATAAGACATAGAACAGCCAAGAACAGCTGGGCATTGGGCAACTGCAAGTCCATGGCTCATGCATATCTCTGTTAGTTACCATAGGTCAAACCTGGGAATGAATGGGATGGTTGCCCTGAAGGACTCAGTGAGTTCTTCCAGTGCTACCATCATCAAATCTTGAAAATGAGATGAATCACCTTAGCTGGGAAAGGACAGAGTAAATTCCGATATAGTCATAATAATATAGCTATCATGGGAATAAGCCCATCTACAGTAGAAGCAATCACTTGAACAGAAGTTTAGACTTTTGGGATTCTTTCCTATGGATATTGCAGTTAAAACCCTGCCCAAGCAGTTGAATTAACAAATTTAGCATTGCACAGCTAAAACCCCACAGATTATTAGGTTTAAAACTCTGTGATAAACTCAAGAGTCTTCTCAAGTCCCTTTTTGCTCTCTTATAGCTAGCCTGCTTGTTTTGCCAGTTTGGGTGCTGTAATAAAGTAATAACATGCTGCCTTACAGTGTGATCTGCTAAGGATGTGGGAGTGTTGGAGAGGGTTTTGTTGCTATTGTTGTATTTCCCTTCTGGAACTAATTTTGTTTCTTTGGGCTTCTCTGACAAAAGCTGATTGTATATTTCATAAATTGCCATGCTTATGCAGCATCCATCTCTAATATTTCCTGTTGTCAAAAGTAGCACCTTAAATTTTTTGCCATCAAAGAAACCTTCAGAAGTCCAACCAACCAACCAAATGAAAAATCAGTACCCTAAAATATCAGAGGTATGACTGCATTACCAACAGTCTGACCCATCTGACATTTAAATACATTTATAGTCTTGGTACTCACAGTTCGTGACAGACTTCAGGCCAAGAAGTGATTCCATAGTGTTTGGAAGTATGCTGTGCCTTATGTACCCAGAATAGCAGAGCCCTGGGGGCTGGTGAATGGTACATATGTGCAGACCCTGTGACCTTGCTTTGGAATTGCTGGTTGTTTCACCATCCAGGGAAACTAAAAGTGTCCTGCAACTGATTCTTAGGAAGCTAGACACTTTGGATAAGCAAATCGACCTGCCAACCTGTATGCAGCTCATTATTTTCAAGGGAAACAATCAAACAGGAGTAGCTATTTCAGTAGCTGAAGCAGTGCAAACACTTCCTTTTTGTTTGTTTTGTTTAAACTACCCTAATTTAAAAGCAGGTTAAATGGCATGTAACCAACTAGGCAGTGCGTAAGAAACAGGTAACTGCCTGGTGAAAAAAACCAAAGAATGTGTTGTGCTTTTCACCCAAAAAAACTATAAGTAATGAATATTAAGGTATGCATATTCACAACATTAAAGACCAAGGTACTACCCTAAACTGATGAAGTACTAAGACCCGCTTGTTGCTCTAGTTCTGTGTCTTGAAAAAGAACAGTGCTGGGCAATGAGAGGAGAAGTAATAAATGAATCTCATTAGAGTTGTTCACTTAAGTTAAGATGATCTTACACTGATTCAGTGATAACACTGGAAAACAGCATTTCTTGGATTTCTTGTTCTTTTTTTTCCCCCTGTTGCTATCTGGCTCAAGCATGGGAAAATTACAAAAAGATTTGAGAGCTTGTCTCTCCAACTTTTTCTAAGACCTACCTGGAAATTATTCCAGGTGATTATAATGTTCAGGAACCCAAACAGTATGGTAAGAATGGGATCAATTGTTACAGCCTTGGTGCTATGCACAGTCAACATTTTAAGCAAGATTTTGAGCTGAAATTTCTGTCCAGGTCTCCTTAAGGGTGAGACCCATATATGCAAATGGTCCTCCCAGATTCAATTTATAGCTCTCACAGTTTTTGAAAGTAGTTGAATTTAATTACAAAATTTAGTATTGTCTGTTTAGAATTAAATTGCCGTGCACAAATATTAGTTCTAGGCAGCAACTAAACCTCAGTTACAATTATACTCAAGCTTCATATGTTGTGTGTACTTATTTTTGACATTCATTCAATAGAATTTCTTACTGACTAGAGATGAGTGAACTTTTTCTTATAGTTGATGGTGTCATAAAGTTCCAAAGAGAGGCTTGTGGAGTTCTGGTCTGTGTTCCCTATGCTCATTATGCATTCATGGCACAACATGTACAGGCTTCAAAGGCACATGTGGTGAATATATAATAACAATCTTATTAAATTTACTAATGCTTGCCACAGCCAGCTCTTACTAATGCAAGAGAGCAAGTGGGAGTTCTGCGTGCTATCTGCTCATTATTTAATAAGCAGGTTGTACAGTACACCGACTCTGAATATTAATAAATTTCTAAATATAAAAATCACATTATCTTGAAATACAACATACAGACACCATAATGCCAAGGATAAAACTGCAAAACGTATTAGAAATGGATCATCATGACAGGAGTTGAGGCCAGCTTTGGCAAAGGGTGATTTGCACTTGGTGATGGGACTCCCAAAGTTATCAGCAGGAAACACAGGGAAAAGACTTTGGCTCAGACAAATTAGTACTATAGGAAGAAGTGTTCAGGATGCAGGAAGAATACTAGTATGAGCCATGGCAATGACATAGATTAACTGCAGATGAAACATACATGATGCTGAGAGATGGCGCATAGCTGCTTCTCTTCTAAATCACTTTACAGTGAGTGAGTGTGATATGGTCATTGTGAACTGCCTTGTCACCTGTTACAGTGCCCTGATAAGGGTTCAAGCATTCTTTGCAGCATGCACCAGCTAAGACTGTGCATTCAGAGTGCAGGCAATGAAATTACTTGCTCAATCTGGGGACAAAAAGCAAGAAGACTGTTTAATTCACTCCCCCACACAGGAAAAAAGACCCCACACAGAAGACATACGCACAGAAATATGGAGATTTGTCACAATGCTCCTACATAATTGAGATAAAATGTCCAAAATGAGACAGTTACAAACACTTCTACTTCTTTTCTGAAGCCACAGCTTTGCCCAAGTCCCCCAGGTCAGATATCTTAAGAATTAGCTTGTAAATTTCCTGGCTTGGCTTGGAAAACACAGTCCTGCTGCATGGATAAGGACAAACCTCCACCCCTCTCCTCCCCTCCTCTCCCCTCTCCTTTCCTCCCCTCTTGTCTCCAGTAACTATGAAAGTACAGATGAAGAAAGCTTTCCTCGCACTGCAAATCGTCAAAGAAGCAAGCATTTTCTCTCAGTGGCATTGCTGCATAACTCTGAATGCAGATAAGACAAGATCCCAGATGGAGGACATCACAACAGCAGGAAGCCAAAGAAAACCAGAGAGGAAGAGGCGAGAGGGAGAGTAGGGGGTGGTAAGAAACTTTTATTCAAGCTTTTCAAACCAAATTTTTTATGCAGAAAACAGAGAAATTTAATGTACATATTCTGATTAGTTTTTAAACTAATCTAAACTTTCCCATTGAAGGAAACAATTCTGTTAAGAGCTAAAGGAGAATATAAGCCTTCTTTAAGAGCATCCAGATAAGAGCCGTTAGTGCCTTCATTTGGTGTAGAGTATGTTTTAACCTAAAAATCTATAAAGAAGAGGAGTATTGCCTCAGTTTTCCTGAAAAGTTCATTTGGGGAGGACACAAAACGTGGTAAAAACCACAAGCGGTGCTCAGACCTCACAAACACCTGAAGCTGGTCCCCAAATACTGGTATTTCTTGAGGATTTTGAGGCAATAAAGGAGTTTCCTGAACCAAGAAAACTCAAGGAAGGAAAGAGGTATCTGATAGATGTTGTAATCTCTTGCGGGTGAAGCAAAGAATGGATGTGGCTGGCTCGAACTGACCTTTATCAACTTCAGCCATTAACTTAGCACTGCAAATTCGCCACTAAATCATGTCTGTCAGCACCACATGTATGCATGTTTGGAATACCGTCAGATTACCTCCACCAATTCATGTTCCAGTGTCTTATGGCCCATTTAGGAAAGAAATTCTCCTAATACACTAACCTAAACTTCTCCTGGCACAAATTTACTCCATTTCCTCTTGTTGTATTGGGAGAAGAGACCATCATCCACCTCACTACAACTTCCTCTAATGTAGTTATTGACAGCACTAAAGTTTCCTCTCAGCCTCTTTTTCTCAAGGCTAAACAAATCCATTTCTCTCAGACACTCCTCATATGACTTGTGCTCCAGATGCCTCAGCAGTTTTGTTACTCTTTGGACACACTCCAGCAGGTCCATATCCTTTTGTAGAGAAGGAGAAATTCAAGGTGTGGTCTCACCAGTGCCAAGTACAAGGGGGAACCACAGTAGTTCTGGAACAAGTTAGGATCCCATTGGTCTTCTTGGCCATCTGATCACACTGCTGGCTCATGTTCAGACAGTCGTCAACAGCACCCCCAGCTTGTTTTTCATCAGGCAGCTTTCCAGCCACTATGCCCCAAGTCTACTGTTGGATGGGCTTGTTGTGACTCAAGAGCAGGACTTGATACTGACCTTTTTGAACCCAGTGCTATTTGTGCTGGCATATCAATCCAGCCTGTAAAGATCCCTGTGCAGAGCAGATCAACATTTACACCCAACTTGGTGTCATCCACAAACTTCGTAAAGGAGGACTTGATGCCCTCATCCAGACCATTATTGAAAGTATTAAACAGGAGTGTCCTCAGTAAAGAGCTCTGGGGAACACCACTCATGACTGGTTGCAAAACAGATTTAAATCCATTCACCAGCACTATTATGGTCCAGCCATACAGCCAATTTTTTACCCAGAGAAGTGTATGTCCATCCAAGCCAAGAGCAGTTGTTTTTTCCAAGAGGATGCTGTGCGTAAGGTGTCAAAATCTTTACTAAAGTCCAAGTAGACAATGTCCAGTCTTCCCCTCATCCACTAAGTGGGTCACCTTGTTTTAAAAGATCAGGTTAATCAAGCAGAAGCTACATCTAATAATTCCTTGCTGACTGGGCCTGATCGTCTGGTTGCCCTGTACATGCCACATGATAATAATCAGGATTATCTGCTCCAGAGCTTTCCTTGACACCTAGCTCAGACTGACAGGCTTGTGGTTTCCCAAATTCTCTTTCTGGTCCTCTCGTAGATGACTATGGCCATATCACTGATGAATGCAGTCAAGTGGGACTTTCCTGGTTAGCCAGGGCTGCTGAGGAATGATGGAAAATGGCTCAGTAAGCACTTCTGTCAATAACTGGCTGGATCCCATCTGGCTCCATAGACTTATTTGTGTCTAAGTGGTGTAACAGGTGACTGTTTCCTCTTGGATTATGCAGGCTGCATTCTGCTCCCCGTCTCTGTTTTCCAGCTCAGGGGACTGGTCACTAAGAGAACAAGTTGTACTATAAAAGTCTGAGGCAAAGAAGGCATTCAGCATTTGAGGCTTTTCCTCATCCTCAGTCACTATCTTTCTCCTCACATCCAATAAAGGATGGAGATTCTTCTTAGCACTCCTTTGACTCTTAATGTGTTTACAGAAACTTTCAAAATTGTCTTTTATGGCAATAGCCAGATTAAGTTCTAGTTGGATCTTGACTCTTCTAATTTTTTCCCTGCATTAGCCTCTTGAAACCTTTTTCTCTTACTGAGTGGACTGCTTTTTCTCCCATAGACTATAGACTCCTTTTTTTCCTGAGTGTCATCCAAAGGTATTTGTTCATCCAGGCTGAACATCTTCCCCACAGTCCTGGCTGTACAGTACTCTATGACGACCTGCTCCTGTGATTTTAGGACTGAAGAATTCTTGAAGATTGTCTGGATTTACTGGACTTCTTTGCCTTTCAGGACAGCCTTCCAAAGGACTTTGTCAACCAGTCTTCTAAACAGGCCAAAGTTTGCCCTCTGAAAGTCCAAGGCAGCATTTCTTCTGACTCCCCTTTCTTGCTTCTACAATAACAACAAACTGAAACTATTTCATGATCACTATGCCCAGGATGGCCTCAAACCCACAAATACTTCTCTAATAGGAAGACTTTTCTGGTTGACTAAGTCATCATCTATGAGCTGAGGGACTGTGTCAAATGCTTTACTGAAGTCTAGGTAAAGAAGGGCTAGAGACAGGAAGACTTCTGCCAACCACTTGTAGAATGCCTCGTCAACCTCTTCATCCCGCTTGGATGTTCTGTTACAGATTCCTAATAGGATATTTATCTTGTGTCCTTCCCCCTTATCCTTACCTGGAAGTACTCAAAGTTTATTTGATTTAGCTGAGATGGAATTGATCCTTCCAATGAGATCTCTCATGGACCTGTGTTTGTGGTGGTAGCCAGAGGGGTGTTTGTAACACATCAGTGTTTTGGCTACTGCTGAGCAGTGCTCCCACCGCACCAAGGTGGTGGGTTTTTTTTGTTGGTTTTCCTAACTTTCTCACTACCAGTATGTCGAGGGGGTGGGCTGAGCCAGCTAACCCAAAGTGACCAAAGGGATATTCCTTATCATATGATGTCAGCCCAGGTATAAAAGCAAGGGGAAGGAAGGAACACGGGGGATATTTGCTGATAGTGTTTGTCTTCTAGAACAATAGCTATGCTTATCAGGGGTCTGTTTACTAGAACAGCAATGGACCACCATCTGCTGATGGGAAATAGTGAAATAATCTTTATTATTTGACTTTGCTTCCATGCAGAGCTTTTGCTTTTGCATTATTAAAACTGTTGTCTTTACCTGCTAACCTTGCCCTGCCTTACTCCTCAGCTCCACAGATCTCTGGCTGCCTTAGTTTCTCAACGAGGGGTGAGATGGTGATGATAGGTGATATTTGCTTCCCCAGCTCCGCAGATTTTTGGCGAGTGAGTGTCTCATTCTGTCTGCAGGCTAGGGAGGGCTGATGGTGAAGCTGCCAAGCCTTTCAAATTTCTCCCCTTTCATACTCACTGCCAGCCAGTGTTTTTCTTCACCCCACTGGCATGGGGAATCTTGCAGATGAAGCACTGTTAAAGCGAGCCTTTGAGAGAGAAGAACTGCTCACACTATCAGGATCTGCAGACTCTGTTCCCATACAGAACATTGCCAGGTGCAAGGTTCATGGGTTACAATTGTTTGAACCATGTTACTTGTTGTTAGTCAGACAGCAATTAGGTCATACCTATAACTACGTGCATTAGTGTAGAAGCACTTTAGCTGAGCTATTGATTTGCCAGTGACTGAATGCCAGTCCCAGGCTCATCTTTACTGAGCTTGGTTTTATCCCCTTGTCCCTTCAAAATTAGTTCAAAGACCCCTCAGTGAGCCTGGACAACTCATTAGCAAGAACCCTTTTCCTTCTTTGAAACAGATGGACTACATCAGACCTCAGTAGGCCCAAAGTCCTATAAACATCCCCATGATCAAAATAAACCAGAATTCAATTGATGACACCAGTCTCTGAGCCATGTGTTAATCTGATGAGCTTTCTTCTTTCTTTCAGTGCTCTTCTTTGCTACTGAAGGGACTGAGGAAAACATGATCTGTGCTCCTGATTTAATTGTCTGAGTGCCCTGAAGTCTCTTTTGATTGCTTTTGTGCCTTGACCTCATCACTTTGTGCTTGTATGACTAATAGAGGGCAATAATCAGAAAGATCTAGTACATCAGGGAGTTTGCTTGTAGTGTCCTTTACTGGAGCCCTAGGGAGGCAACAGATATCTCTGTGGAATATCAGGTTGGCATACTGGTGTCTCTGTGCCCCTCAGAAAGGAATCACCTGTGACAATTACCCTTCCCTTTTTTTTGGTGAAGACAGTCATAATATGTGGTGCTGACTTATGCTTGGCAGGTCCTTGCATGCATCTTCAATTTTGTCCCCATTTGGCTGACCCTCTGACTCCAGACCCCCATACCTGTTGTGTTGGGGCAACTGAGAATGTATGGAAGGCCATAAGGGGATTTGCCTGCTGACTTGATCAGGGACTTGTTTCTGTTCCTTCCCATCTTAAGCTCCATCCGACCATTGAGTGTGTTGTAGGGAAGGCATAGAGTGGCTCCAATGCTCTGTCTCATACACCCTGATGTTCCTCAGCCTGTTCACTTTCTCTCAGAGTTCTGTCACCAAGCAGAGGAGCTGTTCTATCTGTGTGAATCTCCCACAGGTGAGCTCTGAACTGCCCTCCTGCACTGGTGCCACAGCCATGCACATCCTGCATCGTGATGCCTGGGCGGCTGCATGCCTGCCCTGAAGCTCCATCTGGGTGGAAGCCATTGCTCCTCGGTAGAGTGGGTAGGGCAGGCAGAGCTTGGGAACCTTTTCTGTGCACCCTTCAGTGTAGGCTGCTGGGCAGGCTAACAGGCCATGGTATGTTTGCTGTGCTGTGCTGGTGGGCAGTGGATGTGGTACCTGCCCATGTGCACCTATATATGCTCCTGTGCTGTGCTCAGAAAACTACACAGCCTGTTGTGTCTGTACAGACTGTCCAATTCCGGCATCACCACATTTAAATTTCCTGCAGTCACCCTGGAAACTCTCCCAGCCACTCACTTCTCAGCCTTGTGTGTGGCTGTGCTGGGACCTCCTGTGTCTGTGTGGACTTTCTTTCACTGTACCCATAAAAACCTCTAACAGTGAAGTATTAATAAATCCGTATGTGTAGCTGTCACGGTTTAGCACCAAGTTAATCTGCTCAACCCTGCAGATGGAAATGTCCTCCCTCCCCAAGAGGGGAGAAAACAGGTAAAGTAAACACACGTCCGGAAACTGGAATTAGAAATAGTCAACTTCATTAAACTTTACTACAGCTT
>JAOXOE010028903.1:0-15336 GCA_028565055.1 Phoeniculus purpureus
AGCTAGCTAATAGGATAAAGGTTGGACTCGATGACCCTGGAGGTCCTTTCCAGCCATGATGATTCTGTGATTCTGTGTGTGTGTGTGACTGGGATGGAGAGCAGGTTATGCTGCTCGTAATCCAAGAGGAAGCAGTCTGTTACCTGCTGTGCCATCTGGACACTCAGAAGTCACATGGGATCCATCCAAGAGTGCTGAGAAGCACTTGATAGCAGAGAAGCTTGCCAAGCCACTCTCCATAATTTATCAGTGCTCCTGGCTAACAGGGGAGGTCCCAGAAGATGGAGGCTACTAATGTGACACCCATCCACAAGAAGGGGAAGAAGGATGATCTGGGCACCTACGGGCCTGTCAGCCTGACCTTGGTACTCGAAAAGATTATGGAGTGACTCATCCTGAGCTCGCTCACACAGCAAGTGCAGGACAGCCAGGGGATCAGGGCCAGCCAGCAGGGGTTTATGAAGGGCAGGTCTTGCTTGACCAACCTGATCTTCTTCTATGACCAGGTGATTTGTCTAGTGGGTAAGGGGAAGGCTGTGGGTGTTATTTACCTAGACTTGACTGAGACATTTGACACAGTCTCCCACAGCATTCTGCTACAGAAGCTAGTGGTTCGTGGCTTGGACAGGTGGACTCTTTGCTGGGTCCCAATCTGGCTTCATGGCTGAGCACAGAGTTGTGTTGAATGGAGTGAAATCAAGTTGGTGGCTGGTCACAATTGGTGATCCCCAGGGCTCAGTGTTGGGGCCAGTCTTGTTTGACATCTTTATCAAAGATCTGGATGAGGGGACCGAGTGCACCCTCAACAGGTTTGCAGATGGCACCAATTAGGTGGATGTGTTGACCTGCTTGAGTGTAGGAATACTCTGCAGAGGCAGCCGCACAGGCTGCATTGATGGGCTGACGTCAGTTGCATATGCAGTTAAACAAGACCAAGTGCTGCGACCTACACTTCAGCCACAACAACTCAATGCAAAGCTACAGGCTTGGGGAAGAGTGGCTGGAGAACTGCTCATTGTAGAAGGACTAGGGTGGTGGCTGACAGTCATGAGCTGGGAGTGTGCTGGGAATGTGCCAACAGCATCCTGGCCTACGCCAGAAATAATGTGGCCAGCAGGGCTAGAGAAATGATTGTCCCCCATACTCAGCAGTAATGAGGCCTCACTTTCAATGTTGCATTCAGTTTTGGGCACCTCTATACATTGAAGAGTGGCTGAGGAAACTTGTGTTGTTTAGTCTGGAGGGAAGGAGGCTGAGGGGAGACATTATTGCTCTTTGCAAATCCCGAAAAGAGGTTGCAGAGAGGTGAGGATCAGTCTCTTCTCCCAAGTTATTAGCAATAGGACAAAAGGAAATGGCCTCAAACTGTGCCAGGGAAGATTTAGATTAGAAATTAGGAAAACGTTCTTCACTGAAAAAGTGGTCAAATATTGGAATGGGCTATCCAGGGAGGTGCTAGAGTTGCAGTTCACGGAGGTCTTCAAAAAACGTGTAGATCTGGCACTAGGAAACATGGTTTACTGAACATTGGGCTGATGGTTTGACTTAATGATCTGTAGGTCTCTTGCAGCCTTAAAGATTCAATAATACTATTAATCTTAGTAAAGATCAAAGAGTTCATGTCCAGACCCCTATTAACTATAGACCTGTTATGATGATTATTAATGTGAGAGCTGCCATATTTCACCTGCACTTTTAAAAAGCCTTCAAAAATGAACAGGCTTCACAGTGCTACTGTAAGGGACCTTGAAAGACCATCTATTCCAATCCCCCTGCTAGAGCAGGATCACCTAGACCAAGTATAAAATGTCTTACACTGCAAATGTCTCACAGCTATGTATAATCATTGTATGTGCATGTCAGGCAAACAGTGCTTTATTTTTCTCTTTCTAGCTGAGCTGACAAACCACCGAGGGTTTTGTGAGTTGTATTGTCCTTGTGGAAAGGCATGGGGAGTGAAATGATTCAGTGTGATGACCATCCAAATTCCTGAGGGACTCCATGTCAAAATCGTGCTTTATTCTACTTCACATTTTTGGACAAAATTAAAGGCAATGTTCCAAGTTCAATTCCCCATTAACTGCTTTGTAAAGCTGAAGTAGCTCTACTAAAACCATGGGTATCACGCTCGATTTATGCTGCTCTGTGATCAGAATTTGCATAGCAGACTTTGTGGTCAGTGCTTGAATATAAAGGTTTTTGAGTCAAGGGGTTTGCAATCATCTCTTCCAGAATTCTTTTCAGGAAAACTTCAGACAATACCGCATTTTTCTTTTAAATTTTTCTTATTTTGGTTAGTAAGCAAATATAAACGCAATTTTATAAGTATAAAGTAGAATAAAACTAGAGAAACAGCCTGCAAGTCTGGATTAATTTAATTTGCTCTTTCAATTATACCTATGTATGGAACTGCTCAGCAAATGCTAGAAATGGAATTACTCTCAAACATTGTAATGAATCAATCAAATGAAGTTCAGTTCAAAAATGGATAAATAGCTTTTTATGCTTGTGTGGCAGGGTTTGCACTGGAGAAGGATTAGAATCATAGAATCATATAATTGTTTATATTGGAAAAGACCATTAAGGTCATCAAGTCAACAGTTTACCTATCTGTACTAAGCCCACCACTAAACTCTGTCCTCAAACTTCATATCTACATGACTTTTAAATACCTTCAGGGATGGTCATTCTACCACCTCCCTGGGCAGCCTGTTCCAATGCCTGATGATCCTTTCAATAAAGATTTTCCTAATGTCCAGCCTAAATCTACCCTAGGGCAACTTGAGGCTATTTCCTCTTGTCCTATCACTTGTGAAAAGAGACTGACACCCATTTGCCTACAATCTCTTTTGAGGTTGTTGTAGGCAGCAATAAGGTCTCCTTTTCAGCCTCCTTTTCTTTAGACTAAATAGCCCCAGCTCCCTCAGCCTAAGATTTCTCTGAACTCTTCACCAACCTTGTTGCTCTTCTTTGGACACACTCCAGTACCTCAAAGTCCTTATATTGAGATGCCCAAAATTAATCACAGTCCTTGGGGTATGGTCTCATGGGGCTTGATCACACTCCATGGATTTATTCAATCTAATCCCCCGTCCCAGCTGCAATGACACCTCGCAGACCATGAAGGTGACAGTCTCACCATGAGGACCTGTTCCAGGTCCTTTTCCCAGCGCTAGCGTGGTATCTCTCTCCAGCTAAGTCAGAGGCATTCCTCCCACTGTAAGTAAAGAGCTAGTCAATACTCACAGCAGCAACTTTCACTGCATTTAACCTACTGTCTATTAACAGCAATTTCTGAGTGTTGATCTAGGTACTGAGAAATGAAAAAACAGTCAGCTAGGGTAACACCTTACCCCTTTTCAGTCTCAGTTTCACTTCCACTTGCCTAGGGCTGAAATCACAGAGCACGAACTACTTTGGTGAGGCAAAAGGTATCACAGAACTTTGAGAAGAAGAGGGAATAGCATGGCTCCTAAAATGGCATGCAAAATGGCACCTCTCTAAAGTGACCAGAATCAAGAACAATGTGTAGATAAGATCATCATTAACCCCTTTTACAAGCTGGTTCCAACTTTACGAAAAGCAACGATTAAGAAAGCGTCAGGGACAAGAAAACACTGAGGCGTACTAGTGTGCACTGGTCATTCATCAGTGCGATGCGGAAGCAATATCTGTTTGCCTGTTCTTAAACATTTTTACCAGCAAGAATTGGTAAATCGGTTACGTCCTGCTCCTCTTCCAGGTGCTGGGAGAAGCAATTTCTTTCTGTCTAAGGACAAAAACGTCCTATGAACTGCAGCCCAGCTGCGGTATTTGCAGCAACGGGAGCACTGCACAATGAACTGACACTGTGGAAGGAGCTTCACATGTTGTCTAAACAGCTTTTTATGTTACTTAGACAGGATAGGCATCTCATTTGTTTTTTTAAATCTTAAAAATAGGATGTCACTTGTAGCTTAATTTCTGCTGCTATGATGAAGCATTTGGTTCTTCTAAATTTTTAAGCCTTCAACAGCAGTCTGGAGTTTATTTATACATTTCCCTCTCTCTTGCCCTCTGTCTGAAACACACTCCACCCAGATCCTATGAGGCTATCTTTAGACTTGCAGGCAGTTTGGATAGTTACTGGAAATCACCAGCTACTTAAATTATAATTTAAAATCTTCAGAAAAGCCAAAACCACTGTCAGCTGAACTTAGTTTATCATAAATTATTAAAGCTCTGCAGACGTCAGTACAGTCTGGAGGCTTGTGAGTTTTTTTGTATAATCTTGACTTGTTTAACACACAAACTCTTCTGGAAGTTTCTCTGCTGTCCCAGTCAGTCTCCTTTAGTATCCTGCTCTGCCTTTGGATAAGCAGAATTTCAATAAATTTTGGGAAAGAGCTAAATATGGCACAGACCACCATGTCCACACCAACTCAGTCATTCGGGAATACAGGAGAGTAGGAAGAAAAGCAGAGGTGGAATTCCTGT
This sequence comes from Phoeniculus purpureus, assembly GCA_028565055.1. Lineage (NCBI taxonomy): Eukaryota > Metazoa > Chordata > Aves > Bucerotiformes > Phoeniculidae > Phoeniculus > Phoeniculus purpureus. The sequence goes on from JAOXOE010028903.1 coordinate 4,477, forward strand.
TGTGAAATGACGTGTCTCCATTCAGCAGAATCTTCTACTTATAGCAACATATTACAAAAGACTCAGGGCTTAGCATTCATTGACCTTTGCAACAAGACAGAGCTTGAGTTAATGTTTACATGCTCGTACGATTTAAGCAAGTTTTAAGTAACTGTCTACTCTTCATATTTGTAGCACAGATACTACATCTGAGCCCTGTCACAGGCTCGTCTATCCAAATATTCGATTATTAAAATATACAAGGTGTATTTTCAGGGTGACATTGTCCTGGATAGAATTATGCACTTCAGTTGCAACAGCAAAGTTGTAGTAATATATTTATTGATATAAAACAGAGATTTAACTAAGTTTGAACATTAGATGTGACTTTTTAATAAGATTCAGAGGTGAGGCACACCATATTTTTTACTGCATGGAAGACAGATCTGTCTGGAGACCCTCCTATTTAAAACTCTGTAAAAAAATTAATCTTAAATATTATCTTAATCAAGCTTCAATGTTTTGCATGCTGTTAGTCCCTTACTGAAAATCTGTTGCAGCAAGGATTCTCTCAACCTTGAGAAATATCCATGACAAGCATCCCAATCCAAAGAGGGTGTCTGCTGTGCAGCCAGCTGCCATGCAGGAGAGCTCAAAGTGCTCTTGGGCCGCCCACTATTTATGGGGCTAAGATGATTGACTCATAGTCATATTTACATACCAAACTTGCACTTGAGCTTCTTGCTTAAGGTAGCCCTTGGCTATTGTACTGTTTTCTGTTTCCTCTGAATCCATATTGAGCAGAGTGCAATCATCACACCTAGAGGCATTATTATTGCATTATTAGCTCAGAAGCAGAGTACAGGAGGTAAGGATTGGGGGGGGCGGGGATGGGTGAAGGAGGTGAAGCACACTGTCACACATGATTAAGCAGTTATATTTTAGTTGAGTGTGCTGAAAATCTGCCTTTTAAAGACCACAGGGAGTCTCATCATGTGGTGCAAACTAAGATTCACTGGTGTTTTTCTTAAATTACAGATCTTGTCTTCTACCAGTGTCTGTTCAGCTCACACCTCCCCTACAGAAGTAACTAGTTTTATATACTAAAAATATATTTAAATTATAATATTATATATCATTATAGTCTATATTAATAATACAGAAGAGTAATGTATTCATATGCTATAAAAATAGCATTTTAATCTCAGGTGTTGCTGTTTGGGCTCATTGTTTTAATTACTTGGCTGTGAGCTCTGTTTCCTACACCACGTTTTTTTCTCCCTTGGGAAATTTAAATTCATATTCAACATCTGTCACCTGTCTAATTCTTGGGAATAAAGGCTGATGTCATTACAGCTTCCAGCCATATGTCAAGCTACCAGTCAGCCTGTGTGTACCTTTTCCCCACACCTTACTTTTCCTTTGACGAGTGATCTGTTCTGTACCTCACTGCAGGCAGTAAATTCTTTGCCTACACACACCACAGCTTTTGCAACACTTTACCAGCAATTGGCTGTCAGAGCAGCTTCACAGAGGAGGCCATAAACCAATGAGCTATGAAGCAGTCTGTGCCTCCTGGCTAGATGAATTTGAAGCACCTCACCTTTGGTGGCAGACCTGAAGATAATGGGATCAATGACACAGACCAAATCTAAAAAAAAAAACAAACCAAAGCTGAGTCTATCAGCCACTTCAGCTTCGCTTGCAAGGGGAAAGAAGCACTTCAGACAGTCATTAAGGTGAAGTTCTAAGTGGTTTTTCTTCTTGTAACAGAAGCAAATATGTGTGCTGCAAGCACGCCTATTTAAGCAAGCCAGCTTGCTGCCACAAACTCCCTTTTACAAACTTTCTGTCCCACTGGTTATCAGAACATTTCAATTGTGGTTGTTCATGTTGTGTCTGAAATTCAAAGGCATGGTAGCACAGGTACAAACAAAGGATATGTTGAGATGAATGAGCATGATGTGCTACAACACTACTTGTCATGGCTAAGCTGCCCACATTGAGACAGAGTGACCATGGTCTGGGAGAAAAGAAGCAGGTTCTCTCTCACATCCCTGAAATCTGACTCTCCTGCTGCCCTCTTCAACGTGCTTTCCTCAGTGTAGAGGTTTGGATATGAAATTTGCAATACTGAATTCCCATGCCTCCCCTTAATTACCTCAAGGCCCCAGACAGGAGTTTAACTGTCTCCCAACATTTTCATAAACAGGGCTCACATTCCTAGGAATGTCCCAAGTTCTCTCGAGTGAGGCCCAAAACTTTCAGACTTCATGCCAGTCTCAAAAACTCACTGAGGTAGGGATTGTGTGGTCGTTTTGCTGCTCGAATAATATTGCAGTCTGAGAGATTATGACCTAGACAAAAGCTTATAACTATCTGAAGTACACAAAAGAAATAGAGTTTAAAGAAAAAAAATGATGGCATGTAGATGCTACTGGAGGAACAGCATGTATTTCCTTCTATTGTGATAACACGGATACCAAAAAGATTGCACTTTGACAGACATCAGCCATGACATGCTTCCACCACTATCTCCATACACAAAGCATTTGTGTGCTTTTGTTTAGTGATGCTCAAAAAATTCTCAACAGTGACCTTTTTCCACTCCTTGGTGTTTGCCATTTTTCTGTTGGTATTCTTCCTGTTTTCTCTTGAGGCTATCTGTTATCTACTTCTGGCTCCATATTATTTCCTCCCTGTTCAACCCATGCTTATTTTAGCTGCTTTTTCCTTCCTCTTACTTATTTTTTCTATCAATTTCCTACAAAATCTGTGTATTTCTTGCTTTTCTCCAACATTAGCCAGTTTTCTATTCAGAAACTGCTAATACTTCTGGTGTGATTGTAATTAATTTAATGATGTTTTATTTCATAAGGAAAGGTAAGTTAGGCATAGGTATGACATAAATGCTATGGACTATGTGTAAAAGATTTTTAAAGTAGCCTAGCCAAAAGGATAATCTTGCCCACAAAAATTGATGAGAAAATGCATGTGTCTCTCCTATAATGATTTTAATTCCCTTGCAGCTCTGCACCTTGTAGCTGCAAGGACGTAACAGAAACATAGGGAAAGAATGGGAAAGCAAGCATAAAATGTATTCACCCGGGCCAAAATTGTATTTTCTATTCATGGAAAATATTTATGAAGTAAGTTTAACATATAATTAGTTCTGTTTTCATTTTTTACTTACTTTGAAAATTCATTTTATTGAAAATCAGGGTTCTGATCCAATCCTGTTCTGACATCAGCCTGGTTCCTAGTGAATTCAGTAGGGTTTACCGTCCTTACTAAGGACAGATGCACAAGCAATGGACATCCACAAGGAAATGAGTATTCACTTGGTAGACCTGCTGAAAATGACTGAAAGATACAACCCATCTCAAAATGTCAGCATCCTATATCTTGAAAATGATATATTATTAGCTCCACAGATATCTTTGCAGGTACTGATGCTGGCGAGTGGCCTGTGTAATAATAAATAATAAGCAAGAATACTCAAACTGCAGCTGCCTCTCAGTAGCTTATGGTATGACACCTAAAGAACTTTCAGAACACCTAAGATGTCAGCAGCACTACTAGCTCCTTTCAGAAAGAAAAACAAACTGGAATTACACTCACAGATCCTCAACATTCAGAAATCAACAATCCAAAACAAGGCAAGGCAGAAAAGAGAGATCATCCTTAATCCACTGCTTTGTGAATGTGTCTTGCTAGAGACACAGAAGAATTCTTTATCTTCTGTGATTTTCAACCAGTGATCTGTGGAGTGTTCATGTGTGTTTGGGAATGTACGTGAGCTTTTCAGAAGTGATTCTCAGATGACTGAGATAGCAAACTATATATGTCATATATCCCTTCACATATACACAGTAATGCTAAGTGGTCTGCACCAATTCAATTTTAATAAATAATGTAAAGGTCTGTGCACTGAAGTAGACTGAGATACAGAATTGTTCTTCTGTAACTGGGGTTGCAACTAGTTAACGCTACCCAAAGAAAGTGCAGAAAAGTGACATTGAAAGAGGATTGTCTTTTTATTTTCCTATGTTTTGTGGCTTGAAACCAAGTCTCTCTCAGGAATTAATGTATCCTGCTGTAATAACAGCCATTGCCTTTTCACTTTACACGATACTGAAGAGGTACAAAGAGCACCCTGTGAAGTTATTGCATTAGAGCTCAGCTATGTTGTTGAAATATCCAAAACACCTCCCTGCCAAGGACCATGCTTACCTCTTTTGGAATGTGTAAAACTTCAAGCTCCAGAGATGGCTTGTCACATGAACTACATCCTTTGGAGAAGGCATGGCTGATGTGTTTTGTTCTAACGGTTTAAAGGAAGGGTTCAAGTGTTTGATTTTCTGGCCCTTATTTGTTTAAGTTGAACCATCTGTAATACTTTAATCTAAACGGCACGTTTTCATACCATGAAACAAAACATTGTCTTGTTTTCAGACACAGCACTGTGAAATAACCCCCTCTCAGGTGATCCAGTGCTTTTTAAAAGTCACAGAATTGTTGGAGTTGGAAAAGACCTCAAGAGATCACCAATTCCAACCCACTTGCCAAAGCAAGACTGCCTAGAGTACATTGCACAGGGCTGCATCCAGGCAGGATTTGAATATATCCTGGGAAGGAGCTGCCACAACCTCTCTGGGTAGCCAGTTCTAGTGCTCTGTGACTCATACAAAGCACTGTGACTCTCACAATTTCTAAATGACACTTCTTGTGTTCCAGCTTGTGCCCACTGCTCCTTGTCCTGCCACAGGGCATAACTGAAAACAGTCTGGCATCATCCCCCCTACAGCCACCCTTCTGATATTTATTGGCATGGATCAGGTCTCTTCTCACTCTTCTCTTCTCAACACTCTCAGCCAAAACTAGACACAGTACTCCAGATGTGGCCTCACAGGAGTTGCAGAGTACGAGAGGAAGGATGACCTCTCTAGACCTACTGGCTACACATTTCTTAATGTGCCTCAGAATACCATTGGTCTTCTTGGCAACAAGGGCACGCTGTTGGCTCCTGATCAGCTTGCTGTCTGCTAGGACTCCAAGATCCTTCTCTTCAGGGCTACTTCCCAACAGGTATACCCCTAACCTACACTGATGCATGGGGTTGTTCCTCCCCAGGGCTGTTTCAGCAGTGAAAACTGAAGCAAAGAAGACATCCACAACTCCTCTGTGTCTTCCAACACAAAGGTAGCAGCATCATTCACCAGTGGACTCACATTTTCCCTAGTCTTTCTTCTTCTACTGATATACTGAAAAAACACTTCTGATTGTCTTTTGACAGCCCTTGCCAGATTTAATTCCACATCAGCCTCAGCAGTTCTCACTGCATTCCCACATTCTCTGACAACATTCCTATATTCCTCCCGAGGGGCCAGTCTTGTTTTCCACATTCTGTAAATTTCTTTCCTCTTTCTAAGTTTTTCCAGAAGATCCTCACTCATCCATGCAGGTCTCCTGCTTCCTCTGCTTGCTTTCTCACTCACAGGGGTGCACCAACCTTTAGCTTGGAGGTAACAGTGTTTGAACATTGACCAGCTGGCATGAACACCCACGCTCTCTGTAGTCCAGACTCACGGTGTTATGCCAAGTAGATCTTTGACGAGGCCAAGTTTAGTTCTTCTGAAATCCAGCGTTGAAATTCTGCTTGTTTCTTTACTTATCCTTGCAAGTTACTGAATTCCACCATTTTACGGTTGCCGCAGCCACGGTTGCCCCGAGTCTTCACATCACCAACAAGTCCTTCTTCATTTGTTACTAGTAGGCCCAGCAATGCACACCTCCTTGTGGTATAAAATCTACTCTTTTAGTTTAAAACTGTTATTGTTTGTACTGTTGCTACAGGCCTTGCTAAATAGATTGTCCCCCCAACACCGGTGTATTTTAATGCAGAGTGTTTCATTTCTTGCAAACAAGACTCATGCGCTCTGAAACTTTTTTTTTAAACAGGAAAAAGTGCTGAAGACTTTTTGAGTCACCAGCTAGAAGTCATACTGGCTTCGATAGGATAGGATTTCTCTTTTCAATTTCAGGACTTCTGCTGTCCTACTCTTCAATGGCCAATTACAAACCCAGAAGATTCTTCCTTCACCTGATACCTGGCAGTTGCTTGGGTTTTCTTTCAACTTGAGTAGTTCTACTGTTCAACATCACGCTGCTTGTTATAAATTTGATTTACATTATATTTATGGCAGTTACTCACTTTCATGTCTGTTACTGGTATCATTAGAAGTGAAAGATGCACGTGACAAGCAATATTAACCGAAGTATTAACCAAAACAACGATGCAGAAAGTTTGGATTACCTAGGCAGACCCAAACAGCAAATATTTCTGTGGCAGGAAGCTGGAACTAAACAAATACGAGTGATAAATGAGCAACTCTTTTTTTAGCAAGTCTGTGTTAAACGTCCATAGGAAACTGTCAGGAGTGGTGACCTAATCAAATGAGATGGCCAGTTCTCTGTCTTAGTTTCCTCAAAGTAAGATGGGAACACATGCTGTCTACTCTCATATCCTACAGGATCTACTAGATTTCCCTGGTTCCTAAGTATGACAGTGTATTTGGCTTAGCTGGGAAGGAGTTGATCCTCCCCATGACATGTCTCATGGTGCTGTGCTTGTGGTGGTAGCTGGAGGGGCGTTCATAACACACCAGTGTTTTGCCTACTCCTGAACAGTACTCACACAGCACCAAGACTGTGGGTTTTTTTCACTTTTGTGACATTCTCCTGGTAGCAGGTAGGCTGAGAGGATGGCCCAGGCTAGCTGACCAAAACTGACCAAAGATGTACTCCATTGCATATGACATCAGCCCACAAACAAGCACAGGGAAAGAAGAAAGGGACAGGGTAGGGTTCAGAGAGGGACATTTGCTGATGACATGAGTCCTCTAGAGCAACTGCTATGCATACCAGGGCCCTGCTTCCTAGAACATCACGTGCTGATAGGAAGCAGAGAATAATCTTTACTATTTGCCTTTGCTTCCACACAGCTTTTGCTTCTGTTTTTGGCCAGACACAGCCATAGGAGTCAGCCAGCAGTGATTTCTTTGTAGGACAGAAACACAACATTTACAAACCATCCAGGCAGCCCTCTTCACTCTACAGATTTTCTCCTGTGAGCAAGAGCCACAGTATCAGACACAGAAGACGACAACAGCCACACTAGAGAGAAGGGATATCCTGGAAGGATTCTGAAGCAAAAAACACGGGCAGGGTCCACAGTGCCTGGGTTACAGGCTGGGATGGAACCAGGCTGTGCTGCACCACTAAGGGTTTTTCTTCTGGACCAAGATCTGCTGACCTCATCACATCTACAGCCTCACCACATCCACAGGCTTGCTTCCTCCCACTGAAGGAGACAGAAGCATGGCCTCACAGCCAGGCCTTGGGTGGGTATCCCACCTGAATTGCTTGAGAGCTGCCAATAGCATAGGAGAAAGCTGTAGCCTTCCTTTTCCTGGAGAAGGGCTTCCTGTATGAGCTGCTCAGTACTGGAAATAGAAATGTTAAAAATAACAGACACTGGGTTCGTTGGGTCATATATAGAGCAAAACTCGGAAGATGCATGGGTTAATGTGCCATGGGAACTAGATTTCCTTTTAGCTTACACCTTCTTTGCCTGGTCTGGGCTTTTAAGATCACCTCCATCTGCAACACTGGGTAATTCAATTAAGAATATTCACTTTGACTCAGGACTTCATTTAGCTTTTAGAGGTAGGGCAATAAATCACAACTTTATGAGCCACAGTACAAGGCAGTTGCTTTGCCCTCCACCTTTCTCATTGATCGGACTGACAAAAGCACATCTGTCTCCCAAGACCTGGGCCCTTCTGACAATCTGGTTCCAGGAGTATGAACAAGAGCCAAGGGACTGAAGCAGAAATAACAAGGAAACAAATAATTTCCATGCCACTGTAAAGACATGTGCAGAGAGCAACCATGCCTAGCTTGAAACCATGTTTATGAACAAATATTTCAACTCCTGTTCTTAGTCTGTGTTCACTGCTGACAGTGGTCCTGTGCTAATCAGCAGTGTCATTGAAGCTGAGCTAAATTTTCAAGATCAGCTGAAAAATTACAGCAATGTACATTTTCTGTCAGTTTTAGCACAGACTTAACAACTGAGCATTACTTTCTATACACACACTACATTTATGGAGGTAGAGGGATTGTTTTGCAGAGCAAATCAGGCAAGTGGGATTAACGAGCCAGGCACCTCTATCAGCAAGTACAATTTGTCTTACAGGGACTCCTCAAGGGACAACTCAATAGAACGAATGAGTTTGCTCTGTCTGTATGGTTTTGCAATGGCTAGGACTACCTGCTCTGAGAGTGGCACAGAATTCAATATGCTTTCAGACAAAAGTTAGGGCTATCCAATAAGTAAAACCCTAAACGGACTCACGTGATTGAAAATACAGAACTGTATAGACTGGGAAAGGAAAGAGGCTTTCTCTCTCAGAAAGGGTATTAGAGACAGTGATAAGTTTATGATACCATGAAGAGATTTGGGATTTGTCTACTTTCTTTTGTAATACATGAACAAAGTACTTTGAAGTTACTGAGTCTCTGACCACAGGAACTTACCAATGCAAACAATTAAGGAACAGTCAAAGTCATGGCAGAGAAAGCCACCATAGTCACGGCATGAAAGCCATCATAGGCTACTGATTAAAAATAGAATTCTCTGATTTGCCTCTGTGATTCTGAAAACCTGCCAACTGACAGATTCTAGAAACATATGAATAAATGCTGTGTATGTGTACTCTCTTCATTTACATATCAAATAGTGTACATATCAAATAGTGGCCACTGACAGACACAAAGTAATGGGGTAGATGCACCTTTGCACGAGCGTGGTTCCTCTTGTGTACCTACCTTCTCAAGTTGCTGTTGAAAGTACCCCACTCTTCACAGGCATGTATGTCATACATGCAACCCAAGTGGAATAGGGCAGCCCAATTAATTGGTGCTAATATGAAAGAAATGTCAGTATTTTGTATACTGTCAGGGGGAACTACACATTCAAATTCTAGTGGATGTCATCTCTAATAATGTGGAAGAAAAGAAAGTTACTGGGAGCAGTCAGCATGGATTCATCAAGGGGAAATCATCCTTGATCAATCTGATAGATTTTATGGAGTTATATCTGCATGGGTAGATGAAGGGAGAGCAGTGTATGTTGTCTACCTTGACTTCAGCGAGGCTTTAAACACTATCTCTCATAACATCCTCATTTTCCATCATGCAGTGCCGGTTAGATGAGGAGACAGTGAGGTGGGTCAAGACCTGGTTGTGTGACAGAGTTCAGAGAGTTGTTGTCAATGGCGCAGGGTTGAATCAGAGACCTGTGACCAGCAGTGTTCCACAGTGGTCAGTACTGACTCTAGTCTTGTTCAACATACCCATTGATGACCTAGATGAGGGGACAAAGTCCACTGTCAGCAAGTTTGCTGATGATGCAATGCTGGGAGGAGTGGCTGACACATCAGAGGGCTGTGCTGCCATACAGCTTGACTTGGACAGGCTGGAATGTGGGGCGAAGAGGAACCTAACGAGGTTCAACAGGAGCAAGTGTAGGATCCCGTACCTGGGGAGGAACAACCCCATGCATCAGTATAGCTTAGGGGTAAACCTATTGGAGAGAAGACCTGAAGAGAAAGATCTTAGAGGTCTGGTAGACAGCTAGCTGACCACGAGCCAGCTGTGCCCTTGTTGCCAAGAAGGACAATAGTATTCTGGGGTGCATTAAGAAGTGTGTGGCCCATAGGCCTAGAGAACTCATCCTCCCCCTCTATTCTATACTGGTGCAGCAGGTGCAGCTGCCCTGGCTGCTTGGCAAAGACCTGACAAAGACACCCAAACTACATTACTTCATGGGTAGTTTTTAGTTTCCCTACAATCTGGGGTCCTCAAGCTCATATTTGTCTGCATTTATTGGTAACCACTTAGAATGACCACAGCCAGCACTCCACTCAGGGTATAAATGGAGCCCTGCTGGAACCATATTTGAGCCAGTCTTTCTCAGAGAAGCAGGTCCTGCTGTTGGGACAATCTCCCATGGGTTGAGATGTCCGAGTTTACTTCCCAGGGATTAAGTCATTCCCCAACACCCTTTTGGTGAATGGTACTGTTGGATGGGGGATTTCTCACATGTATGTATAAGCACGCACACATTTTGGATCATCTTTTCTTAGAGTATTCCTTAAAATTTAGGAGTTCTGCTGGGCTGTCCTGACTGACATCTGAACTTGTGTGTTCTTGGAGTGCTGCACAAAATCTGCATTTTTCTGATAGCTACTGCTGCCTGGTTTTGTGAGTGCCTGTGCCTGGTGAGTCACATCTGGAAGCCTATGGCCAGTTCTGAACTCCCCAGTTCAAGAAAGACAGGGAACTACTGGATAGAGTCCAACAAAGGGCAACAAAAACCATTGGGAACCTGAAACATTTCTCTTATGACAAAACGGTGAGAGAGCTGGAACTGTTTAGCTGTGAAAAGAGTGAGAGTAGAGCTGATCCACACTTGTAAACATCTGAACGGTGTCTTTACAAAGGACAGATCCAGATTGTTTTCAGTTGTGCCCAGTGACAAGAGTATCACAGAACATCAGAGATTGGAAGGGACCTCAAAAGATCATCTAGTCCAATCACCCTGCCACAGCAGGATCACCTAGATCAAGTCACATAGGAACATGTCCAGGCAGGTTTTAATATCTCTACAGAAGGAGACTCCACAACTCCCCTGGGCAGACTGTTCCAGTGCTCTATTACCCTCACTGTAAAGAATTTCCTTCTCATATTGATGTGGAACCTCCTATGTTCCAGCTTACACCCATTGCCCCTTGTCCTATCATTAGATGCCACTGA
>JAOXOE010028904.1:0-15330 GCA_028565055.1 Phoeniculus purpureus
GGGCCCGGCCACTGACGGCATCCGCTGCCTATCCCCGGGGGCCCGCGGAACGTAAAGACCATTGCGGCGCGCCCGAGGGCGGCACTTCGGGGCCTTCGAGTTTTTCTAGCGAGGGAGGGGGTGGGGGAACAGGAGGGAGAAGGAAAAGGCGGGGGGGAGGGCGGAAAAGCCTCAGTAAGAATAACAGATCCAAAAAAAAGAGGGCCTGGGGGCGATGGGAAGGCCTCACCCAGCATCAGGAGCCGCGCCCCCGCCTCTCACCCGGATCGGCTCCGAGCAACCGCCTCCCAGACCGCTCCCCATGCCGCGAATAGGCCCCATCCCGCAGCACCGAGCATAAGGACCAGGCCCATGGCCGCGCCCACGGCTCCAGAGGACCAAGTGAATCCTACCCGCAACCCGTCCCTCGCGCCCCAGCCCCACGAGCCGATCCCCCACATCCCAGATACCGCGGCAATGGACGGGCCCCATGAAGAGCGCGCCCACCCGTTACCTGCCGCAGGGTGACCCGGAGCCACGCCAGGACCCGGATGGAGTCGCGGCCGCTCCTGCCGCCGTTCGCCGCGCGGCACGACGGGAAGGCGCGACGCGCCCCGCGCCCCATTGGCCAGCGGGAGGCGAACCCCGCCGACAGGAGCTGGCGGGTGACGGAGGCCAACCGTCAATCACCCACCGGTGTTCGTGCCCATTGGGTGTGAGGCATGATGCACCGCCCCCACCTCGGACTCTCTCTTCTCATTGGACATCTGGGCAGAAGGTGTCCGCCCGCCGCCGCCATTAATTTCGGGCGTCCCGGGGGCAGCCCCAAAATGGCGTCGCTGGCGGCCGCGAGGGGCATCACGCGCCCAGCCGCGATGGCGGCGACGGGAGCCGTTCCTGCGGTCTCGCTGGAGCCGGGCGGCAGCTGCTCGATGGCTCCCGGCTCGGCCTGTCCGCGGGAGAAGGGACCTGGCGTTGCCAGGTGGGGTTTGGTGCCACAGCTCAGTGTTGTGTCCCCAGCAAGCTGGCTGAAGGAATGCTGTCACTGGACGAAGATGTCGAGCAGGGCTGGACCCAGTCCTGACCCCGGGGGAACCCCTGTAGCTACTAGACTCTGCAACACCGATCAGAGGTGTCTGAGCTCTGCCACCAGCCTCAGGGCACTTCGCTGTCCTTGTCCTGATCTTCCCTAGCAGGATGTGATGGGAGGTGCTGTCAGAAAATTTCCTGAAGTTACAGATTATATCCGTGGCCTTCCCTTCATCTGCTCAGCCAGTCATGCCAGCACAAGCAGCTATCAAGACTGCTCAGGAATGATTTTGCCTTGGTGAATGTATGCTGACTGTTCACAATAGCCTTAGTTTCTTGCATGTTCTTAAGAGACAACTTCCAGAACAAGCTGTTTCATCACCTTTCCAGGGCCAGCTAGTCTATTACCTGGATACTCTTCCTCACCCTTTTTTGAGGACTGGAGTGATGTTAACTTTCCTCAAGTCTTCAGGCACTTCCTCTATTCTCCAGGATCTTTCAAAGATAGGATGTGGCCTGGCAGTATCATCTGCCAGTTTCCTCAGCACTCTTAAGTGCATCCCATTGGGCCTGTGGATTTGTGGGTGTCCAGTTTCGATCTCCCTAGACTGACAGAAATTCAGACTTTCTTTTACCCTCAGGAACTGGGATTTCAGTGTTAGGGAAGGAAAAAAACCATTTGCCAGGCATCTGCCAGGTACAACAGAAGCATTTCATAGCTCCTGCACTCCCACTGTAAGTCACAAGATGGGGTTTGAAGACCCAGAACGAGGACTATCCAAGGAATGCATTCAGCAATAAAGCATATTAATGTTTTATTTTGCAGAGGCACTGCAGTAGTTACTGCTACTGCACCACACACAATTTTGGTAGTTCTCAAGTTGTGCTGTCAAAAAAAAAAGGGATTCATATCTTTGAGTTACTTGTTATTATTTGTGTTGTGTGTGAAATATGTTAGAATTATGTTCCACTTATCATGAAAATCTGCTGATTCACTTATGTAATAAACTTTCAATCCATAAACAGGGAAACAACAGAAAGCAAGGATCTGTGCTTCCTTCTAGATTATGAGGAACTCAATTACTACCCAGCTTCTGGGCTGGATGGTGGCTTGGAGCCCTTGGGGAATCCTGGCAGTGAGTTCCCATTCATTGAAAAGATCAGCACTGACAATGCAGCCAAAGCTTATTGCTCTGCAGTTCTCCTGCAGTTATTTGCAACCTTGAGGAATTCCCAACTTCTGGGCCCATTCTTGATGACTACATTGAGCCAGAGTGTGAAAGTGATCCTGGATGGGTACCAGGACTGAGATACCAGATGTCAGGGGTAGGTGTCATGCCCTAATCAATAAGAGAAGGGAGTGACACTCAGGTTCCTGGATTCACTTGGGGTTGAATTAAGGAGATTTATGCCACAAGCCCATATAAAAGTCAAAGTTTACTGAAATTACCAGATTTTGAACTCAGAAGGCACAGAAATCACTAAGTTACTAGATGCCCAATTCAAAGAGTAGAGGAGAGAAAAAAGGGGAAAGTGAGAGAAGATGGTTAAGAGGTCAAATCAGTTACATTTGCCCTGAAAATTACTTCTCCATTTCCTCTGCTTGGCCCAGCTGACCTTGCAGGGGTTAGTCTGTCTGCTGACCTCATGGTCTAAGCACTGGTTCTCTGTATTTTGTATGAAATTGAACCAAATATTTTCTGTTAAGGTTCTCTGAGAAGAAAGGATGGGCATCAAAGTGCAGCACTGTCCTCAGAACAACACAAACTACTACAAGAAATCCTGGACGCAGGGGAGAAAGAAGGTGGATTATTTCACTTTGTCAGACTAGTCAGGGGCTTAGAGGGAACCTCCTCATCCTGCTGCATCCTCTGTGCCTGAGCCATGCTGAGGATTTACTTGTTATCTCTAGTCCTTTTCAGTGCTGTTGGAAACAGGAAAAGACCATTGTGTTCCTACAAATGAACTGTACTGAGAGAACAGAGGTACCAAGCAGTCTTGCTGGGGTCCCTTGGTGGGAGACATACCCCCAAAGCTCCCCTACTCTCCTCTGCCCTCCTGATTTCTGTTTGATGTTACAACCTGAGAACTTTCCAGCCATAGGAAAGGTGCTTCCATCTTAGCAGAGGTGCACAGGACAACTCCCCAGTGCTAAGGGAAGGCTCTAACCCAGACTGACTGGCAGTGGTGGTGCAGCTGAGCTCACAGCTTGCAGTGAAGGTTGTAAAAAGAAGCAAATTCCTGTAGGGATATATTTTGTAGAGAGTGAGCAACCCCAGCTCTGTGAACTTAGCCAGAGTCTGAGCTAAGGGCTTTGAAGCCTGCTCGGGAAGTTTCTCAAGGTCAGCGATGTGCAGGTCTGTGAGAAAATTGGCACGTAGAAGGAAAACAACAGGTTGTGGAATGAAAACTAACTATCGTACGAACAGTGCGTGGACAAAGGTACTTAACCAATAGCAGTAACTTCTAAGACAGATGGACAGATGTGTTGTACCAATCAGCAATGTACATGTGTCGCAGGGACCGCCCGGCTGTGTATAAAAGGGTTAAGCTGACGCTTAACAAACGGCATTCGCTTGATGATGTTGCTCGTCATGTGTCTGTCCGTTTTGTACTCCCGGAGAAATTCCCATTTGAACGACCACACCATCTCTCACAAGGCCAAGTATCTCGCTTGGTACCACTCAAAAGGAGCTTTATTGGCCCTCTCGACACCATAACCAACGGCCGGGCTGAGGCCCAGGCAGAGGTGACTCAGGGGGACCCTAGCTCCTCCGGCCCCTCCCCCTCTGCCAGAGAACGAAATCACCAGGGAAAACTGACCCCATCCCAGGCCGACGACTTTTCCATCGGCAGGAGCAGGCCCGGCTATTTACGCGGTCGGAGGAACCCCGAGTCGATCCCCCAACACCCCCGCGCATGCGCCTGGTGCCGTTTCCACGTACCGGGAGCTCCGCAGCGGCGGCGGGAGGCAGCGGGAGCCAGGTGGGTCCAGGCCCTCCCACCGCCGCCCTCTGGAGCGCCGCGCCCCGCTTTCTCTTCTCCCCACACCCCTTCCCTCCACACTGGTCCCTCAGGGCTGCCCCGGGACCTCCATTACCCCTGGGCTGCTCCTGTCCCCATTTCAGCGCGGCCCCGCCGAGCCTAACCGCAACCTTAGCCGCAGGCCTCGCCCTTTGTAACTAACCCAGACTTAAATACTTTCCCGCTATTAGGGCTTTTCTGCTTGTCCGTTGTTAGAGAGCGTAAGCCTAGTTTTCAGGAGGCCTCAGTAGCACTGTGTCTGTGCAGTCATTAACCCCCAGAGAACCCGTACTAGATGAATTCACTATTTGTTGTTCTGTGCAGCTTGCAAAGCCTTTTCCCGTTTCTCCTTTCCATCAGGAGGTTGTGTGAAGGCTCCATGGAGCTGCCCGTGTAGGACAAGATGAAAATAGAGACAGTCCTCAGGGCCAGATGCTCTAAGAACATCACCTCAGAGACCTAATTAGCAGCGTAATCCTCTCTCATTTGGTGAGTGCTGGGGTGGCAGTGTGAACCGATCTGCATAGCGATTCTTCCATATGTTTGAGTATCTTCATTGTAAACCCAGTGATACCATCACGAGTGGTTTTTTATAATGGGGTAAAGTTGCATGTGAAAGGAGTTGTCGGTAGAAATCTGACATGGGTGAAGCTAGTTGCTAGGAAGGACTATGCTAGAAGTAATGCAAGAGTGCAGGTTCTCAGGTACCAGACTGCTCGTAACTTCTAGCAATAGCCAGCAGATCCAGCCCCAGTTCCTGCTGGAGAGCATAGTCTGCTGGTCTATGTTAATTTCCTTCTGCTAATTGAGATGTAAAGACACACTTGTTCACAAAGGCTCAGTTCATGTAGTCAAGGATGAATTTCTCATTTACTTCTCCAGGTGATTTGAAGGGTCCTTGGTTGTGTACTTTCCTGCCATTCTATGGGCCTACTTAGCTCATGGCTAAGACAGAACTGGGTAGCTGGTGGTGAAACTTTGGGAACCCCAAGCGCCTCCAGGCTACCTGCAGGCCTGTGACCCTCTGCCCTGTGCAGTGACACAGTGACTCCCAGTTCCTTTCTCAGACACATTTCCTAGGATACATTTTCTGTTTCTTTGTGAAACAAGGTTCAGGCTCCTGAATTGCCTAAGCAAATACAACAAAACCCAAGTGACTCCTAACCTTGTATTCTGTGTTTGTTTTTTTTCAAGAAAATATAGACATTTGTAAACATTTTTACTACCAGGTAGTTTGTTATGATTGAAAGTAAGAAAAATGCATAAAAACTTACACATTTCCTCAGTTTTCTCTCCAATCTAATTTTTTTCTAGACTTAATCCTATCATAGGAACATGAGTGGGATAGCTCCACCTGCAACTCTCAGTCTCTGTCCACTTTAAATTCCTTTGGCCTCAGAGCTTGACCTTTTTCTCCCTTAGCAAAAAATACGTGGTAAAATGCCTAAAAGTACTGCCTACCTTAGAGCTACTTAATTTTCTGTAGCTTTTCCTCCTTCCCTTTACCCAGTTGACCATTCTCAAACAGTGAAGTTTTATTGTGCATAAACTCATTAGCTGTTCTGCACACCTACAGCAGGTCCAATGTCTCCTAGAAATGATGCATACATTAAATGGTGCTTTTGCAAAGGTCTCTCCTTTCCTTTTTATATCCACATCTAGTTCAAGTTGTGACTTTAATTTTAAAGCCAGTGGCTAAAATCAGGTTCTAGACTGTTTTCCTAGGATTGTAGTCACCTTGTGCATCCATTAAATGACATGGAAGTGTTATTTGATAAAAATCTTCCAGTTTAGAGCTCTTTTGAATGGAGATCTCTATGTTACTGTGCTGCTTTTACCAAACACCTCACTACATTTCCACGTCATCATTTGTTGGCAATTTCAGCTGACAGTGGAACAAAGAGGAGAAGAGACACTGTTGGAAGAACAGATGATGAAAGAGGTGGGCTGCTGCTCTGAGATCTCACTGAGCCGCTGAACATGTATATTTATCTCACAACTGTAACACTGCCAGTGTCCTAGACATCCACCAAAGATAAGCTTTGACCCTGCTTTTATGATTGATTTATAGTGGTCCTGTGTTATGCTTAAGGGATAAATATATATCTGTATATATTTTAAAAAACTAAAAGCAAAACTTACAAGAACTCTTTAATAACATTTCGTGAGGTTTAAAAGTTATGCAGAACTAAAACATTATCTGCAGTTGTTCAATACAAACTGAAAATAAAGCAACATGAATTGATTCTTGTTATCCAAACTATAAGAAGAGATAAAAACAAAAGATGAAGCTGGAAATGTCCAAAAGCCAGCTAGGAACCTAAATTGTGCACAGGTCACTATGAGAAATTTAACTAGTTTTCTACACACCTAATCTGATAAATAGTATCTCAGGTAACGGGATGTATGGCTTTGCTAGGTTGGCTGTAAAGTAGCCATGACGTAGCTCACGCAGGACTGCCTCATGAAATAAGCAGTCAGAAGCCTAATGATCATGTTCTATTTACCTGAAAAGGCTTGTTAGTGTCTTTAAATCGCAACCAGAGTTCAACAGAATTTTCCAGAGGATTTATTTTTCTTCATGTAGTTGAAATAGGAAAATGCCAAGCCTAGAGAGATAACTAGTCACTAGCATCCCACCTACTCTGTGTATTCTTTCCTTGGAAATAGCAAATTATTTCAACCTAATAATTCCCTCGAAAAGTCATCTTCAGCACAAAGCCTTGTCTTGACAAAAAAATGATGCTGTGGGCTGTTTAAACAAACACCTTTGGCACCAATTTCTGGAACTTGCTAAACTTATCAGATCACTAGAACAATGTTAATTCTTCATCTGAAAAACTGCCATTAGTACTGAAGAGTACAAGTACGTCAGAACAGACGTAAGGGGCAGCCCAGCAAATCTCTAGCCTGTGAAAAACTGATACAGCAAAGCAACAAGCTGTTGCACCAAAACCCCAAACAATCCAAGAGTTAACTCCATGGGTCAATAGTGTTATTGTATTATCCATCTGAAAATAAACACTAAGTATGTTCGTGACAGCTTCTCAAATACCAGCATTTGGAACTTTCCCCAAAAGCATGTGCTTACATTAAGAATTCTATTTAATTATATGTTTCTTTGTTATCTGAAGCTGCTTTTTGTGCTTTAGTCTGCTAAAAAAAAAAAAATGCAGATTTCCACCGTTTCCTCCTACAAAACATTTTACCAGGTGCTCCATTCATTGAACGCATTTTTTTCGTATGCTGACATTTGAACAGCATGTGTGTCCTTTTGCTGGTAATTCTTAGATTCTGATTTCTGGAGCCACTTCTTTACTGGCTGTGGCCAATGTATGATGAAAGGAAGGCGCAAGGTCACTGTCAGAGAGTGTTACTTGTGTGGGGGTCTTCGGGGAATTCATTACTGCTTGACTGAGCCAGCCCTGCCTTGAGCAGGATGCTGGACTAGCTGACCTCCAGTTCTTTATGCTCTACATTTTCCGTACTGGTCTCTGCTGAATGTCTTAAATTCCCAGGTAGTGAGCTCTGCATTTTTCTGGGCCCCTAAAGCAGTAATAGGCTTTAGTTACTGCTTGGGGTGACAATGACCAAAGAGAAGGGTAATTGTGTATATTTCCAGCCTGGTGTTGAACTGGGTTACTGGAGGCACTAGGGCAGTTTGCCAGTTCTTGCCACACAATGAAACAGTCAGTGTCTCAGAGGTTTGGGGCCCTCCAGTTCCACCTGCAAGCTGGGGAAGCTGCAGCCACTTGGCATATTTGGAACTGACACTTCCACCAACATAGGAAAGAAAGAGGTGCAGCATAGGATTTTAAGTGCCACAGTCTATTCAGGTCTTGGTGTGTTTTCCAAAACTGTATAGAATCCTTTGAGGCCCCACTTTTTACTTGACAGGTTTATTTTTTTGCACAAAAGCCCATGTATGCCTATGAAAATGATGTTTGCTGCTTATTAAAATGACTGGATGTAGTTTAGTTCATGCATGTGATTAGATTTTTTTTTGTTCCTACAAGATTAGTAAGAAAAATCCATCTGTAATTTTAAGGACTGCTTTGTTCATTTGTCTCTTTCTAAGTAAATTAATTTTTTCTATAGAAAAGCAGTTGTGTTCTTCTTTCTTTTGAATTCTATTAACAGCAGTCAGATAAAAACCCAACTACACAATTATTCCTGAAAATTAAGCAAACAACGTAGGTCTGTTACACACTTCATCTCTCTAATAGCCAAACTTAGGGCAGGCATTTATCTGAGATGCTGTCCTTGGAATTACTAAGGTTGTTGGACTGAGCCTTGAGTTGTCTGGTTGTCCTGGCTCATTTGAATAATACACATACCCTGTCGACATAAGCTTGCACAAATATTTTGTTTGTAAATAACTGGGAGGCATTTTGAATGATCAGCAGTGAGGAGTGATTAAAAAGTCCCTAGCATTAATTAAGAAGACGTGTAGAGAAGTGATGAAAATAGATGAAAGACTTAATCAGCTAATATTTAGTGGTTGGAATTTATTTAGTAGGACGGAATAAGATACTCTAGCCTAATTTATTTAGCTTCATTTATTTTTCTAGTATTTAGCTAAATTATGAGCCTTTGCTTTGGTTTTTAGTAGGTTGTATTCAGCGGAATATATTTTTGTTACCGTTTTAACACATTACTTTTAATGTGATTTGTTTATACTCTGTAAATACTTCAAGAATATTCTGTGCTTTATTGTGTGAGAAAAGAAAAGATTTTCTTCAGGGTGTAACCACGGATAACAAGGACATTTTTATGCCTGATTTGCTTCTTGTCCTGCTTCAAAATCAATGTATCGGTTTAACTGTGGTTAATCTAATACCACAAATTCTTTGTAGCTACATGCTTAGTGATCTGATGTATAGGTGTACACACACACACGCGCGCGCATCTTGTGGCTGGTAAAAGGAAAAGGAGGTGAGCAAGGAAAAAGTGATGAAACATTTGGATATTAAAACATTTGGTTGGTGTGTAGGCAGGGACAGAAAGCACTTTATGGGATGATTATCTGCATAGCCCCTATGACACTCCTTTTACAGAGTTAAGTTTCTTACCTTAAGAAAAGACAGTTACTGGCTCCTCCCAGATTACCATCACAAATCCAGTTAACTACAGGAAATACTGTGGCAGCATCATTCAGTTCCTCTTCTGTGAAATGTGAGTTTCCTACAGCTTATTTGGTGTGGTCAGTACTGGAACAATGAAGGGATCGACAATCATGTATTCTTTTTGCAGCGTAACAGGTAAGGTGTTAAACTGAAATTATTGAGACTTTATCAGAACTCATGTGAACTTGCTGTGGTTTTGGCTGTGAGAGTTTTAAAAAGAATAATTTTATATGACCTTGCAGAGTTCATTTATAAATTTCTCCACTTCTGAATGCTGTTAAAATGTGTTACTGACAGTATTTTATTCTTCTGTGTGTAGTCACAGTCTTACAAGTCCAATAGTGTCTTAGTTAACGCAGTATTCATGATCAAGAGTTATCTGTTATCACCAGTTTTGTTTGTGGAACAGTTAATCTGTTCATTTTACACCATCTCTTTCATAATTATCAGTAGAAATTACTGGCTGCCAGCCTGTCAGCAAAGTTTTAAATAAATTCTGTTAACTAGTGGGTTAACACTAGCATAGAAAGCTGATGTGACTTAAATAACATGAATCAGGTCAATCAGTAGACCTGTCCATCACCTTAGCATGCAGTTCCTTGCTATTTATGTCAGAAAATCTATGAACAGCAATACTGCATCACCAGACCAACTCTTAAGTCCTACAGAATCTTCTCATGAATCATATTCTTTTGTCTCTTTTGTATATGAAAGCAATTACAGGTCTTTTTAAATAGCAGACTTAAGATTAAATGACATTCACCTTTTACTAAGATGGAGAGTGGGGGTTTTTTTCCTTCTGGGAAATAACAAACCAGTTCAGGTTGTGGTACCAGTGAAATCATTGGAGTTTTACAACAGCTTTAGTATCATGTTTGTAAATTTCCTATAACTAAACTATGACAATTTGTTTAATTGATTACTGAATCTTCTCTCTGCCCTGTATCTGTGCATTTAATTTCAATTTATTTGGTGTTTGTTTAAAGGCAGTAAACCAAGTAAGGCTGGGGAACTGAGCTGTGTGCCAACTGAAATGTGTACGCAATGCCACAACTGCTTCCAAGTTTAAAGTGTTTGTAAATATCTACTTGTGGCAAGCTTTTTACTGACTACATTAGAGAAACAGCCTTTTGTATTTCATTTAATTATTCATAATCAAGTTTAGCAAAACCCAGTTGTCTACAGTTTTTACAATATTTTAGAAATGAATGCTTTCTTATTCCTGGCAATGCTTAGAATTAGATGGTCTGTTGAGATTTAAAACACAATTTCATTTGCCAGTGTTTTCTGCAGAAACGAGTCACCGTGGCTCAGCAAATTCAGAAGATTTTTCTGCTAAAAACACTAGTGATCTGCCAGTCTGAACACAGATTGAACCTGAATTTAGAGATCAATTAATAATGTAGTAGCTCTTAGCTGCTTCATTATGTATAAACATGATGCCTTCTGTGGGACTACTCACAAAAGCAGAGTTTCTCAGGAAGATAAGGATGTGTAGAATCAGGCCACTGTGTAAATACTAGACGTGTAACCTGAGTGCATAGGTACTAAGCTAATGTGAACCCTTATCTGCACCTGTGGTTCACTATGTGCCTTTAAAAATTTGGGTTAGTTACCTTGACGTAGCTGCAACAAGGAGAGAACATTCACTTTAGAAGACAAGAAATAGTAAAAATAACCCCAGAACTTTACATGACTGACATAAACATCAGTATTTGCAAGTACTTAACATATTTGAGGTTTAAAATAGCTTTTCTTACTGCTATTTTAAAATCAATGGCTAGTCCAAGATTTTTTCATGCTAATACCTTGAAGTAATCTTTTGAAACACTATCTGCTGTCATGTTCTTGTTTACCAAATCCACATGAATTTGGAGAGATGGAACCTTACTGTTATGTGATGGTTCCACAGAAATGCAGTGGGGAGCTTTACCATGGGATTACTGTTCATGTCAGCAGCTAAACTGCCCTAACTGGAAAGGTTCCAGTTTGGAACACAAGCTCTTCTATTTTGAAAATGTGACCTGGAGTAAAAGATAATAACGGCATCTATTAAATAACCATCCTCACTGCTACGGTAAAGTGAGAGTAGTATATTCTTATCTCATACTTTTTGGCTATGTCATTTTTTTCTGGCTGCTAAAACATGAGATATTACTCCTTTCATTTGGTTCTGGTGCAAAAACTCAGTCCTTTTAGTGGAGTCCACTGATTTCCAGATCCAGAGATGCTCAAAGGAATCTCCTTGTCACAAAGCAGTGACACCTAAGCCTGCTACTAATTTGCTTTGCTAATTTATTAGCCCACATTGCTGGATCACTGAGTCCATCCTGCAGCTGCCCACCTGAACCAGTAAGATATGGTTCCAGCTTTGTGCCCCTCCTTTCTGGGTCTGCTTACCAGATAATCACAAAACCTCCTTTGTTGTGCATCCCTGATCTCCCAGTTGTCCTACTTGCCGCATGGCACTGTACTACTCAACTTGTAACTTTACAAAGAGAAGGATTTTTATTTCAGAGGAGATGGATGTGAACAGGATGATCTCTCTATGACAGAAAACAAAAAGTGCTCCTAGAATCATAGATTTACAGAATAGTTTGGGTTGGAAAACACCTTCGAAGCTTATTTATAGTCCCACCACCCTGCAGTGAGCAGGGACATGCCCAGCTAGATTACATTGCTCAGAGCCCAGTTCGACATGGCCTGGGATGTTTTATCCTTTCTGATAGGAAGTGGTCTGCTTCAAAGTGGGGATAAAAGTCCACCTCAGAAATACATCCAGGCATGAAACCAAGTATAAAATCCATACATGGGGGTTGCCACCTGAAACATCCCCCTTAGTGCTTGACATCTGATGGTGTACCTTGATTCCGAGAGACCCTTGTTTCCGTGGGCAACATGGTGGTACTATTTCCTCCAGTCAGCCAAGGATTTTTGCTGTGGTTTTGTGCCAGCGGCTGTGTGGTTTATGCACACTTAGCGACACCCTGTCCTGTGATCAAACATAAGGAGATGGAACATCACCTGAGGCACAGTTCTTGTTTCTTCAGTTGGGAAACAGGGATTAAAGGACCAGCTTCTTTGCTGTCATGGCAATAGAAATGCATGTCAGAGATAAGGGAGCGGATCTGATTAAAGTGGAATGGTGATTGCTATGAGGGACGTGACTCAGTTCCCTCAGCTAATGACGACCATGGAATGACACTCCAGACTTGGGTTTTTATTACCAGCATCTCTCAGTTGGTGTGATGAAGAGAATGCTGAAGAGGACCTTTTAAAAACTGATAATATCCAGATACACAGAAGAATCAGGAGAGAATTTTCTCCCAGCACTATTTTTACTTTTAACGCTCATCTTATCAGTAGTACCCCTCTCTAAAAACATCCACACTGAATTAGTATTTGCTGTCCCAAATCAAAACACCTCTGCTGTTCACAACAATCTTGCTAATATATTGCCATACTGTTGATATATTCTCTTCTGCATTAATCTCTATCTCTTTCTGTTTTGGTTAAGAGTCTTTTTCAGACTGACTTGTTTTTTAAATAAAATTAAAAAAACCACCAAGGAAAATATTTTTAGATCATAGAAATACCTCTGAAATTTTATCTCATTTTTTCCAAGTACGAGGATATTGGCTAAACAGTCACAATTGGGGTGGTTCAGCTGCCTGTACGAGACATGACTTTTTCTAATGCTTTTATGTTATCTGGACAAGCTATTAAGATTTTAAAAGAACTTTCTGAGAAACAGAAAGCAGTGAGCAGTTTTTATTAATTTGACTCAATTAAAATGAATTTCAGGAGCTAAAATACAGTTATTGCTTTTGCTACATTTCCTGTGATCGTGAAAGCCATCCCTTATATATTTTAAAATCTGCTGGAGGCAAAAAAAGGGGTTTGGAGCTTCTCCAAATAAAATGCAATCACATGCAAGAATTCCTGCCTATTTATTAAAGGGTTGGCTTTTAAAAGTGTCTAGTCAGATGGTCAAGTAGCTGAGTAGAAGATGCTCCAGATACTGTATAATCTCTATTCATATTAATCTGAATTCATACTCTTATTAGTCTATTAGAAATGCATTTCTGAGCATCACTGAAGACTCAAAAGGTCTTTTGGCTTTCACAGACAAATGTAATTATCCCTTTTTGAGACAACTGTTACTGTTTGAGAGAATGGCAGTATTGAAGGGTTATTAATGCGCAGGTGTACTCTGTTCCCATCTTTAAACATCTTGAAAAGGACTGAGCTGCTCAGGCAACTTGGTGGAATAAAGTCCACTAGCGCTGATGGAAGAATAATTTATTCAAGTACATGGTAGAAAGTGTAATGTTTGAATTAAAGAAATTCTGTTTGACTCTATTTCAGTAATTACTTTAAAGACAATGATACAGATAAAAGGTGGACAATGGACATCAAGTAGTTAACAACACGCTTTGACTCAGCACAGGACTGTTTCACCATCTAACCCCACAAAGCTTATTAATGTTTCTTTTTTTTTTAATCCAACCTGCCATTTAAAACATTATGCAGCTCAATCCTCATAACTGGTTCTATAGAACCTGAGATGGAATATTTGTCTATATAGTGAAGTTGCTATGTGGTAGAAATGTACTTAATTTGATAATAAAAACAGGTTTGTTGTACTTGCAACTCTTTTCCTATAGAGGAAAGAGAAAGAGAATGATCTTAACAGTGGATAAGAATTTCCACTCAAGGTCCAGGTAAATGGTGTTTTTAGTGACTGATTAACATATCCACATTTACAGCTTTCCTTTAGCTTTCATTTTGTGCGGCAGATCTTCAGAGCAGGAATTGCCTTGTATTAGAAATTAGACTAAATAATGAGAGAAAAAAAAACTCAAACAACTTGTTTTCTGCTTTGTCAGCCTTGTGAGTTTTCTTTGTCAGTAGAGAATCATCATTTATGTGACTTCAAACTTGCCACAGCCTCAAAACAAGAGGCAGAGGTAAGAGAGCAGAGAATGAGTGTAGCTTGTGACAAGTATCAACCAAAATGATCAATGATGTGATCTGGAAATTGTGCTGCCACCATGACACTATTAGCTTTGCTGAAACTGCCTCTTGCAAGACTTCAGTTTGAGATCTTCAGTTGTATGTTTGGTTTTGAGAATTGGAGCAAATCAAGGTGTCATGACATTAAGTGCTTTTAGTTGAGTGATGTGTGTCCATATTCAAGCACATGGCTATAAAATACATAATGAGAGCTTGTTGAATTTTAAGATGACTGGACACCAAAAAGTACAGTCCGTGTCTGACTGCACAAATCTTAAGCCTTGGTCAACTCTATAAACTCTATAAAAGCCAGGTATTTGGCTTTATTTTGCATTTTTGGGCTTCTGTTGTAAATTTTCAATGACCATGTTACTGTTTCAACAGGTACTGCAATGGCTGCAGGGGTTTTGCTGCAAAATGAACTACCGTATTCTTCATTGCTAGAGAGCAGTGTGTACCTGGCAAGTATGAGCTCAGGTAATAACTCTTCTCTGATATGCCATTTATTAAAAGTACTTAAAGAAATTGTGTAAAAAAATATGTTATTTTGAACAAAAAATAAACCCTCTCCAGAAATATTATCCTTAGTTATAACACTAAAAATGCTGTCATAAATGCATTACTTTGTCATCACTGCAATGTGTTAATATCTGGAACTTTTTTATATTGTCAGATGTCCTAATTGAAGAAACTATGTGATCTTAATGAAACTGTGGAAGTTTAGCTCCCTGAAAACACAAACACGCCTTCAGCAAAACTTCCCTTTCTAATAAAGTATTTAAACTCTTACCAAATGAAATTCTTTCTTGCTAACTTGGATGAGACCTGCGTGGTCAAACAGGGAGCTGCTGGGCAAACTCAAGACAAAGAAGAAAGTCTACAGGTCATGGAAGGAGGGGATGGCCACTTGGGATTGTTATATGGCTCTAGTCAGAGGATGTAGGGCCACGACTAGGAAAGCCAAGGCCTCCATGGAATTAAACCTTGCAAGAGAAGTCAAGAGCAACAGAAAGGGCTTCTTCAAATACATTGCAGGTAAAATTAAAAATGGAGGCAATGTAGCCCCCTTTTGAATGAGGTGGGTGCCCTGGAGACAGAGGATACAGAGAAAGCAGAGATACTGAACACCTTCTTTGTCTCTGTCTGTACTTCTGGG
>JAOXOE010028905.1:0-15329 GCA_028565055.1 Phoeniculus purpureus
TCTAGCAGCGCTCCTCTTCTAGTTGGCTTGTCCACCATTTGCATTAAGAAGGTGTCCTCAATGCACTGGAGGAACCTTTACTTTCAAGGATGCTACACAAAGTGCTCATCTCAAACAAGAGACAGCACTCTCCATGCTCCCACTGCTCACAGGCACCAAACCTCTCTGTTGTCATTTGCCATTTCTCATTTACCATTTCATGCGGTGTTTTTCTTAAGGATATTCTCATGTGGAAACATCAAACAGTTCCATAGAGAAACTAGAATCAGTATTTGAGTGATTAAATAACAATCGGTACAACTTCCATATAGAATTTCCCTTTGACTAAATGACCTTCAGTTTTAAGACAACAATTCAAAACCTTCATGATTAAGTAATTTTAAAAGGAGATTAAGGGAGATTCTGGTTTCAACTCCACAACAAAAGAATCTCAGTTACACATCAGCCAAACCCTCCCTAATCACCTTATCGGTGACCACAAACACTGCATTTTAAAAATCTAATGGACAATAAAAAGGATTTTATATGCTCAGACTACCACAAAAATAACAGCATTACTGTGTAACTACCACCAATCTAAACCCCTTCAAAAACATTACCCAGTGCTGTGATCGACTGCAGTCGGGAAACACCAACCTGTCAGTGCTTTTGTAGCAAGAGCCTTGTGACTGAGTGCTTCTCAATGGATATCTCTCTCTGACAGGTGAGGACTGGCGCAAAACATCTATCTTACGTTGTTTTGGTTCTGTTGAAAGCAAAAAATGTACAATAATGGTACAAACAGGTTTCAGAGGAAGGAGAATAATGACAGAAGCAGAAAATGTGATGTGTTTCACCCACTTCTAATTTCAGGGGAAGTTTCAGTCACTGGCAGAGGAGATTGTGTTGATTATTTTAAATCAGTGCAGAGTAGATGTAAAACCCCCAACAGCTGTTTTTTGATGAGAACTGAGAAGCAAGTCTATTTAATTACTCTTCTTTCAAGGATATACAGATCTTTTTTTTACTGAAAAGCATCAATAACTCCATCTCCTTGCTATTTGGCATGTCACAGGATACACATATTTCATAGAAGTTATTAGCAGAATGATGGTCATAGATTTAAAACCCACTGTAGCTGTTTTCATGAAAAAACCCTTCTTACTCTGCAAGAAATTTGCTTTGAGGAGAAACTGTGCATGTAACCTACGTTCCAACGGAGCCTGATAGCGCTCGACTGTCTTCCTCTGTCGGAAATCGTATCGTCTTCGAGTGTCTTCACCATCATCTTTCTCTTCACTTTCTTCTGATGAAACTTCTGTTCAGCAATAGAACAGACTGCTGAAGTACTGTCGCAAATTATATTCAATCATTACACAGGTGCCTGTGGGTTTAACTAGCGCTTCTGCATTAATGACACAACAGACCCGAAAGCCTGCAAAGACTTAATACTGATTTATGCCAGCAGCTCTACAACACAGAAGAGGACACACAGAGATACTATTATTTCCTTGCTGAAATCGCTGGGTGACTTACCAGTCTCAGTGACAATTCTGCTATGTTGCTCAGCTAGATGCAGCTCCAAGTTTATTTCCTATTCAACACATTATTTATAATTATTCCACAAGTGTCTCCTGCTCAGCACCCTGAGATCCACACACTTGAAACAAGCCATACAGTTCTTCCCTCTGACTGTTCATACCTTGTGCTGAAGTTCTTAGTGAAGCCTTGAGCTGATATTCTGCTAACTAGATGTCCAGATGACAAGTCAGCTGTCCTTCTCCCTTACCAGTCAAATGCCCTTGGCACACTTGACAATGTTGCTGCTAATGCTTTGCCCTTCCAAACCCCCAAGTTTCTCGAGGCCACTAAAGACTCCTACAAGTGTTCTCCTATTCCTCTACAAGGAGGTCTGATCACTGAAAGTGTGCACCTGGGAGACACAGGCTAGGTCTGAACAGGTGGCCACAGACTCTTCTCTGGCCATTCCTGACTAGGAACAAGATCATTCCAATGTTCATTAACATCTGGACATCTAGCCTGAACCTTTTTGTACATCTCCATTGCCAGCAGCCAAGACTCATGAAGTCTGTAACATGCTCAAGATACTGCCCGCAGTGGGTATTGCGTAACCCACATCTTATTCAAGGTCTGGTGGTCTAACAGATGACCAGGCACAGGGCATAGCCAGTCAAGCACACTGACCAGCAAACCAATGACACATGCCAGCTCGCTCTTTTTATCACAGAACATTGGGAGAGACTTTGAAAGACCATCTAGCCCAATCTCCCTGCCAGGGCAGGATCACTTAGATCAAGTCACACAGGAACATATGCAGCCACGACTCTCCCTGGGCAGCCTGTTCTAGTGCTCTTGTCACCCTCACTGTGAAAAAGTTCTTTCTCATATTTATGTAGAACCTCCCCTTAGCCTTCTGTTTTCCTACTCTTGCTCCTCACAAAATCACTTAAATCCCTCCTTTGTCCTGCCTTTGGTTCCTGCCCTAAAGATCCCACAGGAAGTCCTGTGCAAACAACTTTTCCCTGCATCTGACCCCATGACAGCAAAAGTGATCTGAAGAGCTGCCTCAGTGACTCAGCTAGATGGGTTTCATGCACTGAGGCTGATGGCTCTGCTAGGACAGCCCTGGGAGATGTTGCTCCTTCTTGCTTATAGTTCTTGATGCACTTCTCTGCCCATCACTGCACACCCCTGGGCTCATGCTGATGGGATTTCACCGTGCTGAGGACCCTAGGATGGGCCTGGAAGTAGCTCAGCAGAGGGTATTATTTGGGCTTCCCCTCCTGACACTGTCTCTTAGCTTTGCTGTGGGTGTGCAGAGGAGGTCTGTCACAAAATTTAACCCTAATCACCTTAACTACTACCACATCCCTTTCTGTCCTTAAGTACAGTCTCACTCTGTTTTATTCCATCCAGGATGCTCTTACAAGATTAATCACACCTTAATCACAACTGTCATTCTCCCTGTAAACAGTCAGGATTTTCCCACTTACTTCAGACATAAAGTTAATGTGGCCTTTTACAATTTAACCTTATTCCTCATCTCATTTCCTACCAAGTACTAGACTAACAGCTCCTGATTAGAGGCCTGGACAGCAGCTTCCACTGCTAGACACAAAAATTAATGATACTGTGTTCTCCCCCGCTGATCTTCACGCTTGGGAAGAGCTTTCCTTGCACAGCTGGCAGCCTGCCTTACTTTCTGAAAATTCTGGCTGTGTGGCCCTAAACTGTGAGAACTGTTCTGCTCCTGCTGCAACACCATCACCATCTCTCATTCTGAGCAATACTGTCCAGTTCTTTGTATTCCCACCTGTCCACTGCCACCTGTTGCCTTTTAAGTGTTTTGGAAAAGCTGCCTTTGTGTTCTCTCTGAACATTTGTCCTGAGCTCACGATGTTACAGCCCTAGAGGCCCTCACTATGGCTGGTAATGCCAACAGCAGTAAAGTTTTTTCAGCAGATAATAGTACCCAGTAGATCAGCTCATCTCAGTTGTTTGGGCTTTTGACTAAAGTATAGGAAGGAAAGTTTAAAACAAGTAACCTGTGACATGCTGATTATTGCCAATATCTTTGTTCGCTCTTTGAGTTTCTCTCCTTCCTTGAGAGTACACACTGGTGTTTTCCTGTGTAAAAGAAACAAGAAAGATTGGTCACAAACATGCAGAAAGCCCAAAGAGCATGCCTGGTACCTACACAGTGATGTTTCTCAAGGCACACCAGATACAAAAAAGATCCAAGTACCGGAGAACAGAAACATTATTCTGACACCCAGGGTTAATAACAAGAATTTCTGCTCTAAAATGAGGTTTAACACATGTGATAGCTACAAACTTATCCAGATACAAAACAGCGATCAGTATCAGTTAATCACAGCTCAACACCCCAGGAGTGGGTGGAACCCAGAAAAAAGCAGTTACTAGCAAACCCATAAGTATGGGCATTTGAAAGTTGATGTTCAAAGTACTGTAGACAGTCCTGACCTCATTACTTAAAAACAAAGCAATCTAGATCTAATCAAAACATCTCTTAAAGCAAGTTATGAAAACGTTGTGAATGACAGGCACATCATTTTCTAGAAGACAGCTGAAAACCTGACTTTAGTACAGTAAAAGTAAGACAAAGGAAACCACATTGCTGTGTATAACTGTAACCAGAGTTCCTCTGAGGACACAGCACTTCTCGAGCTCACAGGCAAGGGCAAACATAAAGCTGACATCAACTGGTTCAGTTCTCAGTAACACTTGGAGTGAAAACCCAAGGCCTGAAACAGCTGTTTATAAACAGTGCCCATTTAGGAATCCCAGGCCAATTCAGAAAGCAGTGTCAGACATGTATTTCTTTGGTAGAAATTCCTTCTTCTACATTACAATTACAACTAAGAAATTGCCCTGTGTGAAATGCATCACTCATACAAAGAGTAAACTAAATCAGTAACTACTTGCGCCTGGCGGAACCTCCCAAGGTCTACAATCAGTTGCTGTCTACGCATCTTCTCTATGTCATCCATCTTTTGCAAAACTGCTTCTGCAGTGCTAAGATAAAAATTGAACAGGTGAGAGCAAAGACAGGCAAGCACAGAACAGTACAAACCACTTACAGCAGTCTGGATTATCGGTCTGGCAGTGCAACGTGCACACAGCAAGAGCCACTGACAGCCAAATCTGAAAACTCTACTTGAGAAGTAAAACGTTTACTTTTTTACAGAGATACTTAAGAAAAATTGTTTGAGGATTTGCAGTTGTATTCTGTTTTCACTTGTAAAAAGCGTGAGCTGAGTAAACTCAAAATTAAATCCCCTATGTTTTAGTAGGAAAAAGCTCCCTCTGAAGATCCGAGTAAGATAACAAAGAAACTCCATCCATTTTCAAGAGCATTTAAGTTGCTCTGCATGACAGCTTTAAGTCATTTTTAGTTCACAGCTTTTCTTGGGCAACAGGTTGCTTATTCCTTAACTGTTAAGTTTTGTGTTGATTTTCCACAACTGCACATTCTGAAAGTCTCACTTTGCAAACCCTTCTGGAAACAGTGTCAGTTTGGGCTTCACAAAGAGAATTAAGCCACAGACTGACTAGCAGAAACACTAGGACTACTTCACTTTTTGTCTCGGTACCTTAATCAACTGAGCATTTTAAAGATCTCTGTGAGCACAGAAGGGAAGTTAATGACAAATAAAGGCACTTCTGATGCTAAGAAAATGGATTTAGAGGGGAAGTTGAACCTACAGAAGGACACAGCTCATTTTTATAGCTTTGCCAGATGATAAAAAGCACCCAACACTCACTTTGTTATAAGTCTGTCAAATAGAACAGATTCATCTGTAGTGCTGTAACGACTCTGATGAACTTTGCAGCTTCGGCGGACATCCGAATCCCTATTTTCTTCGTGGATTTCTTCTGCAGCTTTTGCATCAGCTCTGATCTTCAGTGTCTCGGTGACTAAAATCATGAGTATGCAAAAGGTGTTGAGATAGAAAAGGCGTTATTTCCTTTAGTTTGTTGTTGCTCTAGACAAACGCAAAAACAGAATTCTGCGATGCGTTGAGGGTTTTTTTGCTTTCAATACTGAATTAGAAGCTATTGCGGTGACCACAGCATTCCACTTCAGTAGGTAGTTTAAGCAGAAGTAATTTCACACATGACTTGTTTAGCAACTTTTCAGTTACTTTCAGTCTTCCAGTTACTTCTTTTCAGAGAAGCAAAAACAAACACCTGTCTGCAAGGTGTTTTCACTCCATTCATGTAAAAGTGTATTTAATTTTTGTTAGACTGGTTTATGTGGGAAGTATCTTCTTAAGAGGCAGGTTATTAATAGGCAGGTCTTTAACGTGCTGTTTAAACATCACTTTCATTGTTTGCATTGTGACAGAAAAGTTCCAGAGGATGAGAAATGTCTCAAGATAAACTCCCAAACACAAAAGAAATCAAACGCTTGCTTTCAAAAAAGGCCTGCCCAATATTTACCACACTTCTGCCACCATGAAAGCAGCAGACGCATCGCTGTGTCAGTATCAACACAGCTAACATTGACCTTACCATCACCAACTGTAAAATTCAGTTTGAGCTCAGTAAGTAGTAACCTACATTGCACAATTGGGATTGAATTATTACAACACAAGGTGTGTTTCAGGCCCCTTCCTGTGGCTGGCAGGATGCTTCCTGGAGCTAACAGAGTGTCCCAGGTGCCGGCAAGGGGCCTCATGGCACCAGCGGCGCTTATGTGCTCTGCATGGCCATTGCTGCACTTCAGTCACATCTTCCTTACATGAGTGGGTTTGTGTGCCTCACGACTGAATGACTCACACATACACTGCTGCATTCCCTTTCTGCAAGCATGGTTTTCAGTTATTGTGTGTCTTATAGACTCCAGAAAACCCATGTCATGAAGGAACCCAAGCTACAGAATAGCCTGTCTAGTGCTTAAGAGCAGGCTGCCATTCACTGTGCTCTCCCCAAGCTGGAAAGGAATTTTTAGCGTATCCTACTATTTGCACCTATCTCTGCTTGTGAAATTCGCTACCTTGGAGCTGTCTATTCTCACAACTTCAGATGATTTTGGCTGATTACTTCAGAATGGGGGCCAAATTAGACAGTCCACAAGTAATCCTTACCAGATACAAGGCTGAAGAGGTATCCTAAAGAATTACCACTACTTACCTTTTGTGTAGTCTTTCTTTTGGTTTGATTTTGAATTTGCCAACTGCCTACATGAAGAGAGGACAGAGGAAAGGATAAAAGAATTATTGCACAGAAGTATTATATCCTATCATATATGATTGCATTCTACAGCTGCTCCTCAAGAGTGGACAACCTGACCAAGTCCATAATCCAGTGCTCCACATCATATAACGAAAAGCCTGGGGACCACAGGATCCCAGCTCTGCAACATAACATATGCAACAGTTCTGTCAGGACTGACATTTCCTAACCTGCTAATCTTGAACCCTCAATAGGGTAAATAATAGTTTAGTAACCAAAATGGAGGAGAGAACTCAAAGGAGCTGGGAAAACACATGTGAGTTTGGTACAAGCATAAGACTTCTACTAATCAGAGTGATTCTGTTTCTAAGGTATAAGCACTGGCACTGACGCAGTCGTATTCTCTTACAGATTGTCACAACACAACTCACTCCGTGTGCTTTCACTTTTCCACCTCCAAAGTGAACACCTAGGAATCCAGTACCTCGTAAAGTGCCTTCCACTGACATTGTCACTCAGTATTTCCATGCTCTTGTCAAAGTTTGAGTCTGAACAGGGCAGAATTTTTTTTCTCATTGATGTTAAACAATGTCCATTGACACATTTGATTTTGCCAGAGGAAAATTCCTAGGAAAACAAGGAGATAAGAATGACTTTATCTGAAGTATGCATGTTGAGCTAAGAAGGAAACTCTGCCTCATGATGTCCCTACACAGGCCATTCATGAAGGCTTGGGCTGGGTAAATCCCACTTTCTACTTTGCCCAGACAAAAAGAGAACTCAGGATCACACTGCCCTCAGGAGACAAGTAGCAAGCTAACAATTCTGTTCAGCATGGGGAATTCAATGAGAGTTAGAGACATGCAGATACACAGCTGCAAAGGGACACCAGCCATTCTGGAGCTGCCACAGAACTCCTTGGGACCAGAAACTTGGAAGAGGGCAAACCCATGAGATGCCAGCTTACCTTTGACTTTCTGTTGTATGTTTCTTCCTGTCTGTGGATTAAATAAACTGAACAGCTAGAGATAAACCCCTTGCTGGGAACAGAAAACCTGCAAAAGCTGTCATCACCAGTTCCTTGGATATCAACAAATTAGTAAACAGACATTAAGACTTAACATCCCTGTCACCTAGGGCAGGGCATTTCTGCATTGTCTCCGCAGTTCAAACACTCCAGCCAAACGTGGACACCCTAAAAATAAGATAAGAATGACTCCATGCCTCAAAGCATGGGAAAGGACTGCAGAAAGGGCGGGTGGGAAAGAAACCAAAACAAAGAAAAAAACAAAGAAGAGCCTTTCTTCATACTAGTTTCATACTGACTCTGCTTTGGCTTCAGTGAAAAATTTACATTTAGTTTCCTCATTCCTGTTCTCTGCACTGAGAACTCATGCCAGCTGTTTATCTGCCTAACTTAGCACAGCCTTCCCCTGTGTGCAACAGGCAGCTGAACTCCCTGTAGCCTATGACAGTCATGTCTACTGTAGACTGCAAAAGCAAATCAGTGATCTTTAAGCAGATTCTGTGAGTGTCTGCAAAGAAAAGAACCCAAACATAAGAAACTCACCCCCGTGATTATTTTCCTTCTTAGTTCAGTAGCCTTGGAAAAAAACCACACACAACTGAAAATCCTAGGAGAGTCCTGCTGGAAGGAAACACAGTCCACTACAACACCACTCCAAGGCAGGGCTCCCCTGAAGAACAGACCACTGGGCTGCCTCTATTTATCATGGAAAAGCAGGACACCCCACAGAGAGGAGCCTGACACGGACAGAAGAAAGTTTTCACTTGTGAAGGCTACATTAAAGCAATTAACTTCTCCAAGTGAAATGATTCAGTTATTAAAGCAACGAGATGCAGCTGGCACAGCTTAGGAAAGAGCAACTAGAAAGCTGTCTTGCAGAAAGTGACCTGGGAGTGTTGGTCTGCAGCAGCTGGATACGAGATGGCAGAGTCCCTTGGCTTCTGTCAGACACTATGTGGCCAGTTTTGGGCCACTCACTACAAGACATCAAGGAGCTGGTGAAGGTTCCAGAGAACAAGTTCTCTGAGGAGCAGCTGAGTGAACTGAGTTTAGCCCAGAGAAAAGGAGGGTTGGGGAGACCTTACTGTTATCTACAACTATCTGAAAGGAGGTTGTAGCAAGGTGGGTGTGTGTTAGTCTCTTCTTCCAAGCAATAAGCAATAGGACATAAAGAAATGACTTCAAGTTGCAGCAGGGGAGGTTTGTGTTGAGTGTTAGGAAAAACGTCTTCACTGAAAGGGCTGTCAAGCTCTTAAACTGGCTGCCCAGGGAAATGGTGGAGTCATCAACCCCGGAGGAACTCAAAGCCACACAGATAGGGGCCCAGGGACATGGCTTGGTGGTGAGCTGGCAGTGTTAGGTTACAGGATGGACTCAATGATCTCAAATACCTTTTCCAACCTAAACGATTCTGCAATTTCATGACTACTTGACATCCTTTACTATCAAATCAGCTGTCTCTTTTCTACTGGGTACAGTTACAGAAAAGCTTAAGTAAAATTGTCACCATTCTAGGCTAGTACTTTAGTACAAGCTAGTCCTGAGTTCTAGCC
This sequence comes from Phoeniculus purpureus, assembly GCA_028565055.1. Classification (NCBI taxonomy): domain Eukaryota; kingdom Metazoa; phylum Chordata; class Aves; order Bucerotiformes; family Phoeniculidae; genus Phoeniculus; species Phoeniculus purpureus. Next base: position 9,280 of record JAOXOE010028905.1, read on the forward strand.
AGAGCTCTGTTTTTAAAGCACTGAAAGCAGCACCTACACGTACCAGACTAAGGAGTACACCACAGGTTACTCTGGGCAGTGGCAGGCCAGAGGTCCTGGATCAAGTGCTCATTTAATGTTCTTTTGTCACCAAAACATGAAACGCACACTAACGCATTTGCAGCAATGAGGGCTCTAAGGTCATTTGAAGATGGGTTTTCAGGCAGAAAATTACATCAGAATAAACAGGGAAGAGGAAACTCGGATATCTGGAATACCGCAACCAGTTCTGGGCTCTCCAGTTTATGAGGGGCAGGGAGCTACTGGAGAGTGCAGTGCAGACCACCGGGATGCCCCGGAGATTGGAGGAGAGACTGAGAGAGCTGGGACTGTTCAGCCTGGAGAGGAGGAGACTGAGGGAGTATCTTATAAAGGCTTAGAAATGTGTAAAGGATGAGTGTCAGGAGGATGAGACCAGTGACAGGACAACGGGCACTGTGCACAAACAGAAACACAGGAGGTTCTATCTAAACAGCAGGAAAATACTTTTCCGGGTGACGGTGGCAGAGCCCCGGCGCAGGCTGCCCACAGAGGCTGTGAGGTCTCCAGACCCGCCTGCGCTGTTCCTGTGGGACCATCTCTGGGGGATGCTGCTCTAGCAGAGGGGCTGCCCCGAGTCCCACCCCCGCCGAGCCCTAAGCTGACAGATTCGTACTCGCGGGCGGCCCCGGCCTCTACCACAGCCGCAGCTGCCGACGCTTTACCCTCCGCACTCGCTTCCTCCCAACCCAGGACACCGATCTCTGTTTCTCCCCGCCCGCTCCCACCCGGGACTCACGGCCTCGCCGGTTCTCCCAGTGCCCTTGGCCTCAGCCGAGCGGGTCCAAATACGGCTGCCGCTGCCGACCTCGGGCGACTCCAGTGAGATGAACTCGGAGCTCGAGTCCATCAGCTCCAGGCGGCGGTGGCGGCGACGGCAATCGCGGGGGGACGGTCCCGGCGGACGCGAACTGCTGCGCAGCACCACCATGGTGGGGGGAGGGCAGGGGACGTGCCGAGGGACACCCCAGCACTGCCGGCCCGGCGCAGGTCGCTGCTCGGGCCTCCCCGGCGGCCGCGAGCGCGGCCGTCCACTGTTTTTGGCGCGCAGCAAGTTCGGAGCCGCGATCGTTGCAAAGGCGCCGCGATTGGCTCCGGGGCCGCTTCCCGGCTCGAGGGGCGGGCCTCCGCTTAAAGGGACCGCGAAGGCCCAGAGTGCTTCCTGTGGCTCCGTCCACGGGGCCGCCATGGAGTGGCCGTTGCCGCCCCGCTCCGCCTGCGCCTACACCAGCTGTTACTGGTAAGGAGGGGAGCGGGACCACCGCAGCGGCGCCTGGTGCCGGCCTGGGCCTGGCTCTGGGCGGAGGGAGCGGGGGAGCGGCGGTCCTGTCTCACCCATCGCTCCTGGGCTCCGCGCTCCGCGCCGCGGGGGGAGCGCGGGGTGGGGCGGTCGGGCTCAGCCGCAATGCTTTGCAGCGAGGAGAACGTGTGGCAGCTCTGCGACCACATCCGGAGCCGTGGCCTGTACCCGCTGGAGCAGTTCTACGCCGTCTTCATCTCGAACGAGCGGCGAGCGGTGAGTCTGGGCGGGGGGCTCTTTGCTCCGGCCGCGGCGGGGGCCCGGGCCCTGGGCCCGGCCCAGCCTGCGGGACGTAGTCCGAGACCTGGCTGCTGTAGACCTGGCTGTGGCTCAGGGGCCTGCGAGCCCTCGGTATCCTTTAGCTGCTCTGTTATCTCTGCAGCCGTTTCATGCATCCAGAGCCGTGGGAAGAGACACCTCTGTGAGCTGCGGGGTCGTTCTGCCCTATGATCTACCAGTTTAGGAGTGGGATTGGATCGGAGCCATAGATCGGTTGGGCTGGAAGAGACCTTCAGGATCATCAAAGCTCAACCATTACCCAACTGTCCCAACCCATCAGCTCCAGATCTCCCCGACTGTGAAACTCGTTCTGGGATGGTGATTCAGCCCCCTCTCTGGGCAGCCTATTCCTCAGTGGGTTGTGTGGGCCAGAGCAGTGCCTCTACGCTCCTACAAGGTTTCTGCCTGGAGCACAGGTGGAACTGGGGAAGTGGATAGATTAGCAAAGAACTAACCAATTAACCCAGAATTAATGTGCATTAATCTAGAAGTTAGATTAATTAATTAGTATTCACTTATAACTTTCAGATTCCGCTCTGGAAGCAGAAATCGGGACGTGGAAATGAGCCTGTTGTCTGGGTAAGGCAGTTTCAGTTGTGTGCTTATGTGGCTAGTAGCTGCAGAATCAGGCTCAGGCAGGGTCAGTGCTCTTCCATGCTGACGTCCCTTACAAGTTAAGGAGTAATACTGCACCTCAGAACCCAAATGTCAAGACAAAACAGTCACCATGAACAAGTGTAGTACCCATTGACAGTTTTTCCTACCTTCAAGAGCTGCTACAGAAGTTTGTCTCTGGATCTGAGCCATTTGATGCTTCTTCTGGTGCCAAACTCTTTGCGCTCAAGTTCAGATGGTTACTGCAAAGGTGCAGCATCTTGGATGGAATCGCTAGATGCTTGTGATGTTGAGCTGTCATCATGTGCTGTTGTGAGTTTTTATTTAGGACTGGGTCAAAGAGAAAAATGTTAGTTTGTGTGTTTCTGTGGGGGCTGTTTTCTTAGGAATAGCCTACAGCGTGGCTGTCCAGGCTTCAGAGTCACAGTTTGGGTTGGAAAAGACCTTCAAGCCCATCAAGTCCAATTGTTACCCCAGCTGTCCCAACCCATGGGTTTAGAACCCTATCCCTGAGCTCCAGATTTGCACCATCCCAAGGCAGGGCCAGGGATGGTGATTTAAGTCCCCGTCTGGGCAGCCTGTTCCAAGGCTTGAGGACCCTCCCCGGGGCAATCTGTGGCCATTTCTTCTTGTCCTGTCACTTGTTACAACAGAACACACCAGGCAAGGCAGGTGTTAGGAAGTCTCTGTCGTGGTGCCAAAAGTGTTAGAGGCAGAAAGCAGGATTTAAAGAAATAATCTGTAGCTTCTGCTTTTAGGAAGCATTTTTTTTCCTCTCCCTTTGCCACTCATTTGTTAACAGCTGGTTAGCTAATGGCAGTTCCCTTTCTTCACAGGACTACCATGTTATTCTACTTCATGTTTCCAGTGAGGAACAGAACTTCATTTATGATCTTGATACGGTGTTGCCATTTCCGTGTCCTTTTGACAAGTACAGTGCTGAGGCCTTTAGGCCAGATGATACCCTTCACCCAGAATTTCACCGGTGAGCGCATAAAACAGTTTTTAGTGAATCTCATGAAGTCAGAGTTGAAGTTCTCTTTGTGCATGTGTAGTGACAGAGAGATGTTTTGCTGTACTCCAGCTACATAAATGCACTGTGCTATTTTTTTAAAGCTCTTTGCCTTAGTCATCTTGTAGCTTCCTGTTAACTCATTAACTGCTTGGCACACGGTTGCTGATTTATGTACCCAAAGAAATACTCCTTAGTAGGAGGAAAAGGCTCTCGTTGTATGTGACTGATGTGGTGGTGTGTGCACGCATCTTCTGATACAATCTGGCACCCTTGTTTAGGAAAATCAGAATGATTCGAGCGGACTTGTACTTGAAGATGTTTGCTTCAGACCGATCCCATATGAAAGATGCAAATGGGAAATGGCAGAAACCTCCTCCTTCGTACCCTTGCATTGAAACGGCAGGTAAGCTGCCAGAGCAACTTTTCCCTGCTTGCAGTGATGAAATGACACAGTCCAAGATGCACAAGAGAAATAAGCATGCTTCCACTTGAAGGCAAACAGGTGAACTAGTAAGTCAGCAGTTTTCCCCAAGCCTTAAGTCTCTTTTAAGCAATAGCCTAGATAAGCCAGGCAGAGAGAGGAGACAAGACTTGGCATCTCTTCTCTGGAGTTGCTTGAACCGTTCTTATTGCATGGCACTTCAGCTTATTTGAATCATGTGCTTGGCAAGCTGGCTAACACTTGCCGTGTGTGTGTTTGTTCTCTCCTTTTCTCCCAGATGGAGGAAAGTGTGGTGAAGCTTTGCTCTGAAAGAAGTCTCAAGTTATTGCTGTGTGCTTGGTTGCGTTGCTTTTTTCAGTAGTGCAATACTGCTGTTTTTATGTTAGAGAAGGCAGGGCCAAAGAAACATGTTTTGTGTTTAGGTACAAGTGTATTGTGGTTTTAAGCTGTTGGGAAGTCTCTGCTTTGGAGAAAGTTCAGCGTTTCACATAGTATGAATGTGGGCAGGAGCACAGATGTGGTCCTCCTTGTGAAGCTTTAGGTGTTTTCTATACAATCTGGGTTATGAAGCACCTTCAATTCTATGCCTTGGTGCTTCTCTCTGGTCAAGTTTTGCGTAAGGATAACGTAGCAAGTGGAAAATGCCTGAGCTGCAATTCACAGTTGGCTGTTAACTGGAGCCTCTTGGGTGTGGGGAGCTTTTTGCTGTGGAAATGATGTTCTGAGTAGTTGAGAGCTAATGAGTGTGAGGAATCTAGATCAGTCAAGACCTGGAGAATGAAAATGCTCAAGTGAAAAGGGCAGAAACTTACAGATTGACTCAAGCAGTTGCAGATCTGTACATGTACCTCTGGCTCTAGTGAATGACCCTGCAGCTGCAAACACTGTGACTCCCTCTTGCCTGTTTCTCTTGGCTGAGCTTTACCTCACGAATGAGCAGCAGCCATGTGGTCTCAACACAGAACTTGTGCTTGCTTTCTTTGCTCTGTACCTTGTCACGCTGAACCAAACACCTGTCGGTCATGCAGTCCAACACGTGCTCAGGATAGGGGTTCCTTAGGGCTCTCTCCAGCCTAGTCTTGAACACACAAAGGGATGGAGATTCCACCACCTTTCTGGGCAGTCTGGTCAAGGATTTGGCCACTATCATGCCAATAAATAAAACTGAAATAAATCCCAGTATGTCACCAGAACTCTTGTGTTCTAGTGTGCTTGTTTTCTTGCTTCTTACTCTGTTGCCAGACTCCTTTAAGAGGGCTCTGTCTATCTTCTTTGTGTCCCCTGATCAGATAGATGTAAACAGCATGAAGGTCTCCCCTTTTGTCTTCTCTAAGATGGAACAGGACCAGTCCTCTCAACCTTTCCCTAATTGTCATGTTCTCCCACCCTAACTTGATGTTCCTCCACAAGTGCTGAAGGTGCAAGGTCATTCACTACACACCTTCAAGATCTGGGTCAGAGCAGGAATAGAACTATCAGATCTAAGATGCTTCGAGTTGTCTTCCATTCAGTACCACTTTGTCCAGCTTTATCTTTTGTCTCCCCTGTATTCACCTGAGGTACCTCACAGCAATGCTACAGAGCGCGCAGCATTTGGAGTCTCTGAGGAGTCTGGGTGTAACTGCTGTGGAACAAGTGCTTTAGCCTTCAGCTGACTGACTCCTGTGCCTCAGTGCTGTTGCTCCACAGATGAGTACATGTCCTGCAGGCCCACACACAGCTTTAGAAAGCATTGCTGTCAGCAGGGGAATGGGTAACTCTCCTCTAGAGACTGTAAGGTGATGTCTCAGCACAATTTTATCAGACATAAATGCACTTGTTTTCAGCCTGATGGAAAACTGGGTGGCAGACCTCTTGCTATCGTAAAAGTGCCTGGGGTATTAATGCTCATGTCCATGCCAAATCATGCTGCCAATGAGCGTTTCCTCCCTGCCGTTCCACTTAGATAGAGTGCTCCGCTCTCTGCGTTCACTGGTGTTTGCTATAGATTAAATTGTTTGTGTAACTTTTGTCAGAGGTGACTGCAGTTTGATGTCTGATGGAACTGACCACACACTGGTTTAGTACCAGTTTATTTGTGAGGCATGTTTAGATCATAGAATCATTAGGGATTGGAAGGGACCTCGAAAGACCATCTAGTCCAACCCCCTTGCTGCAGCAGGGTCACCTAGACCAAGTCACACAGGAACACATCCATATTGTTTTCTAGAATTTCTAAGCACCTGCAGCACAGGCTTTAAGATGAAAGTACCTTCCCCACCGTAAGTCACTATAGAACCATAGAATCAGTCAGGGCTGGAAGGGACCACAGGATCATCCAG
>JAOXOE010028906.1:0-15327 GCA_028565055.1 Phoeniculus purpureus
GTGTGACTGGATCTAGGGGATCCTGCTGTGGCAGGGGGATTGGACTGGGTGATCTTTGGAGGTCCCTTCCAATCCCTGAAGTTCTCTGCTTCAGTGCAGTGTACTTCACACAGAGCAAGGTCAGGTGTTCTGTGCTCTACGCAGTGACGATGACTTGCTTACGAAAACTAGTTCATCGTTGGTACCTCTGGCTCTGTATCTGGAAATAACCATCTAACTGCCAGACGGCCTCTTGAAGGGTGACACGCTAAGAACGTTCAAATATGGGATGAAAAGAGATGCTCTAGATGTCTTCGTGTGATGAATGGTGACACGGTGCCCATTTGTATGTGCACTGAGACTTGCAAAAGACAAACGAGGCAAAACGATCGTGAGCCGTGTCTTGCTGTGCCTAGGTCCTGGTGTCTGTGAGGGCTCTCAATGTTGTACCTCTTGCCCCGAACTTATTTCATGTTCCTGAGCGCCAGTGGCAAGACAAATCCAAGCTGAAGCTCTTCCGATCGTCGGGTCCGGTTTGATGTTCTGTAGCACCACAGCGTTTCCCTCTGTGTGAGGCACCATCTTGCTGCTGGGGGCAGCGTCACGCCTTCCTGCACCCGAGCGGTCGCCCATAAAACCCCCTCATTTTCCGTTTTCTTTTGAAGAAACAGGGAGTGGTGATAAAGCCTGGCTTTTGCTTGGGTCCTGCTCTCTCAGAACCAGCCTGCCTCTGGCACTGAGCCAGGGTGCTTATTGTACCACAGCTGCGCTTCCCCGTGAAGAGCAGAAGGGCGACTTGAGTCTTCAGCGAACAATTTCTGTGTGCTCTGGGGTAGCTGCTGGAGAATGATCATCTGAGTTTGCAGTAGCTGCTTCGATTCATTACGTTTGTCCCCTCTTTTTGGTATTTATGTGTGTCTGCAGTCCTAAGGGGAGAGCTGAGCATCTTGAAGCTCGGGTGAATAAGGCTGGTCTTGGGTGAACGGCAGCACCGCTTGCTTTTCCTTCCTGTTTATCTTTAGGGAATGTCTTTTTCCAGTAGCGAGGCAGGAAGAAGGCTGTGAAGTTCAGTCACCCAGCCGCACAGCCAAAGTGGATAAGAGTTCAACAGGTCTAAGGGATCCTGCTGTGGCAGGGGGATTGGACTGGGTGATCTTTCGAGGTCCCTTCCAATTCCTGGTGATTCTGAGTCTATAGGTTACAGTTAACGTGGTGGTGGAATCACCCTCCCTGGAAGGGTTTAAACCGAGTAGCTCGAGCACTTGAGGCTATGATCTAGGGAGCTGTTGGGATGACAGCTGAACTGGATGGTCTTTGAGGTCCTTTCCAGCCATCATGATTCTGGGGAGGGACTTTTTAGGATTTCAGGTAGCAACAGAACTAGGTGGAATGGAGCAAAGCTGGAGCTGGGTAGATTTAGACTGGATGTGAGGAGGAATTTCTTCACCGTGAGAGTGGTGAGAGCCTGGAATGGGTTGCCCAAGGAAGTGGTTGAGGCCCCGTCCCTGGAGGTGTTTAAGGTCAGGCTGTATGAGGCTCTGGCCAGCCTTATCTAGGGTGGGGTGTCCCTGCCCATGGCAGGGGAATTGGACAAGATGATCTTTGGAGGTCCCTTCCAATCCCTAATGATTCTATGATTCTATATACGTAGAAAAATATATCAAAACTGATATCCAGAATAGTATTTTGGCCTAAAATTGAAAGACTAGAGATGTGACTTGTCAGATTGTGCCAACTGAACTGTACAAAGTACCACAAATGTGTCTGTGGGATCCATCACTCTGAAATTACTGCAGACAAACTGCCTAATTACCCAGGGGAGACCAGCAATGGACATGAATTAATATTTCTTTTTTGTTAACATGGAAATTGTATTTCCTCTTAAAGCGAGCTATATTAGAGCAAAATAACTGCAAGTGTTCCCTCATCTATTCCTCTACCCCTTTCAAATGGAAAGGCCACTTAGCAAATAACACAAATGGATGCAGCTGCAAAGTGAATTGAGGGGCGATGGGCCACCACGGCTGTATCACGCTGCTTCATACATTAAACTACAAACTAAGACTGATACCCTGAGGTAATACCATGTCTGGGATTTAAATATCACCTCCTGAAAAAGCAGTTTCAAGAACCACTCCTAGATGTGTTTATCAGAATTTTGTATGATAATGGAGGCAGCCAAAACTGCCCAGATGGTGCCTGCCCAAAACTGGTCCGTGCTAAAGGACATGACCATCAGCCATCATCTAGATTCAAGAGCAACCAGGGAACTGTGTAGAGATTTTTGAAACAAAAAAAGCAGACTGGAAAGTATAAAAAAAGCCTGTTATTTTTTCTTATAGCAGTGGGAAGAGAGCAGGGGTGGAGATCTCACTCCAAGGAGGCAGATACCATAGGGTAGATGGGTGCATACAGTCACAGCACCCACATCCCTCAAGGGAGGGAACCCACACAACTGGGGACGGGTGATACAGCCTCACGCGCATGTCACAGGGATGCTTTTGGGGGAGGGAGGGCTGTGGCAATTATAAACTTTCAGAATCAGATCTAGAAAGATGTTTATAAATTTACAGTAAGTGTCTCATCTGGTACATTGTTCATATTTGTCTCGAATGTACAGTCCACTGATTGCTGGTTAATTACGTCCCATTAATAAATCAATGAGATGCTTTGATCTCAACTTGATTTAGATCAGATTATTTGAGCAGCTTCTCACTGAGCAAGCAGGATTTATAGCTTTCCCTGCCTGTCTTCCTGAAAAATTGAGAAACTTACTATGGCCCACAAAATTTTACTCTAAAGTATTTTATCACTAATTCAGCTCCTTAAAGGAAATTACTGATGGGTTCAAGAAGTGACCAGGAGGGAAATGATCTTCCAGTGTTTTACAGGGAGTAAAACACTTTTGCTTGGGAAAAGTAATGCCAGGGTGACTTCAAGTAAGCCTGACCACTCTAAAAATATATAAAAGGTCACTCTGGTTTTGGGCACCTAAGTATTTTTAATACAATATTTATTACTTCCTCAGTTAAAAAACCCAGGTTAAAATAAATAGAGGCTCAACAGAACTACTAAGCCCTCACTCTAAACTACTAAAACACCCTCCCCTAGGTGGCATTGGAACAGGTTGCCCAGGGAGGCTGTGGATGCTCCATCCCTGGAAGTGTTCAAGACAAGGCTGCATGGGGCTTTGGGCAACCTGGTCTCCCGAGAGATGTCCCTGCCCATGGCAGAGGTGCTGGAACTAGATGACCTCTGACTAGTTAAGGTCACACTTCAGAGGGAGCAACCCCTTGGAAACAAGATTCACAGAGTGGTCTGTATATGTGAAACAGTGGAATCCTATCTGAATGGAGAGAAGTCGACAGGCAGAAGATATTCCCTGGAAGGTAAATGTCTTTATTCATTCTATGGCCTTTCTGTCGTATGTTAAATTTATGAGTTTTTATGTTTTGTTATATTTTCAGCATTCAGCTCAGAAAACCACAGTTGTGGCACAGAATGGAAAAAATCCCAGTACATCCAAAAGCATAAAAAGAGATTTAACTGTCTCCTCTTAATTCCTCTCTTCTCTCTGGGATAAATCTTTGATTCAGGATGAATGGCTCAACTGCTTTTCAGTGGGGGCAGGAGAAATGCACACCTCCTGAAGATGCTGTATAGCTCCGGCGCTGCACCTGACCCCAAGCCAAGCACATCCCAACTAGGGCTCTCACAAGGATGGTGTCTACTCCACCCCATCCACAGGCAACAGAGAAATCGGGCTTCTACACCGATTGTGCTGCTGCTGTCCACAAATGTCCATGAGCTTGGTACCAAAACCAGGACAGCTCTAACTGATTTGTCTTTGATAGGTGCAAACTCAAAGAATCATAGAATGTACCAGGTTAAAAGGGACCTCCAAGTTCATCTAGGTCAACCCCCTGCAACAAGCAGGGATATCTCTAAGTAGAACAGATTGCTCAGGGCCCTATCAAGCCTGACTTTGAATGTCTCCAGTGATGGGGCCTCCACCACCTCTGTAAGTAACCTGTTCCAGGGAATCCACCACCCTCAGATTCAAGAACTTTCTCCTAATGTCCAGCCTAAATCCACCCTTTTCCAGCTTAAAACCATTACCCCTTGCCCTATCACTCCATGCTCTTCCCCAGCCTTCTTAGCTTCCTTCAGGTACTGGAAAGTTGCTATAAGGTCTCCCTCATGAGTCTTCAGGTTGAACAAGCCCAGCTCTCTCAGCCTGTTTTTGTAAGACGTGTGCTCCAGCCCTCTGAGCATTTTCATGGCCTCTTCTGGACACAGTCCAATATATGGCAGTATACTAGGTGACATTACTCAACTTTCGAGCTATCACACACACAAAAAAGGAAGTTTTTGATGAAGCTAGACAGATCTGCCAAACAAAGTCTCTGTCGAAAAATCTTACACTAGAAGAAAAAAAAAAAACCAACCTACTTTATTTAGCTTCGGTTCTTCTCCTTCTCTCTAAAAGCTGTGAGCTATAAATCTCTCCAGAACAGAGCCCATTAACACAATCTCTAACAACCTGTAACCCCGGCGGTACCACCCAGCTGTCACCACTGTGCCTATTCAGGCTTTATGTATGGTTCTTGGAAAAAAGCAAGAACGCAGTACCTGGGGTTTTGTTTTCATATCAGGAGAACACAAGGCTAGAACATAATTATTATGTTTAGAAAAATGAGACGAGCCAAGCAGCAGATACTTTATCTATCATCATGCCTGGCTTACAACTGAAGGAAAATCAGACAGCCTTAAATAAAGGCTCCAAAATGGGTGATAATAAACTGAAGGACAGAAAAAGCAGCTCTGAAGACTAAGCTTCAGAATTTCGCAATCTTCCTCCATAAGAGTCAACTTCACTCTTCCTTACTCTGTGATTGTTATTCTATGCAGCTGTGATGTCTGTAGCAACTCCTTAAGCCTACTTCTGGTCATGTACATCATAAGGTAATGCATTTCTCTGAGGTTTTGTACTACGTTCTACATATACAAATAGAGAATATATATTCTACTTGGGTTTGAGGAGAAACTATAAAAAAGGGTCATTATTTAATGTCATAAAGCAAATTCATTTTCAGAGAGCTTTAAAGAAATTTCACTTCTGCACTTTAAGAGGAAGAGGTCGGTGGCATCAGATACTGGAAGAGAAGTTTTGATTTTCAAAACTCCATTCTCATTCTCTGCATCACCCGCACATGGAATAACTTCATTTGGTTTTGTTAAACTAAAAATGCTGCTGCCTTAATTTCTGAGTCAAGTCACTAAAATACTGATTAGATGTAAGATTTTAAATTGAAAACATTATTTCAACAAGACAGAGTATGTAGAACAGGAACCTAAAAGACTGGATTTCTTTTTTTTTTTCCTTATTTTTTGGTCCTCTCCTCCCACTGCACAAAACCCTCTCAGATCACATATGTTTTCTCTCAGTTCAGTCCAGTTAGAGGATGCTAAACCTGGTGCGGAAGGAGCACTTGGCAGCCCAGAGGAAGTGGAAATGAAGTTGAAGCATCTAAAGTGTACGGTGCTAACATGGTGAGATCTTCACTACTCTGAAGCAAATATGAACCAACAGTCTGGGACATGTTTGAAGGTTCCTTATGGTTATGATGTCATCCAGCAACACAGACGCTGCCGCAAAATGTGCAGTCCTCAGGGTTGGCAGAACAGATGGAGCCCTAACCTTTACTGGAGACTCTGGTTACACGGCTTCTGCATCTTAAATAATTTATATGATCTGGTCATATGGGAGCTTCAGCTGTGGAAACAGATGATGCTGAAACAAGAGCTGATCCAGTCTGTTCACTTGCCACTGCTTGAAACTCGGGAAAGGTGAACAGGTCACCCAGCAGCTCACGGTGCTCTGAGGCAGGGGACTTCCAGCCCCAAACGCTTGTTTATTACTGTCCATTGCACTTAACACAACTCAGCATCGGTTTTTGGGGCACTGTATTTGCTTCAGCTAGTCAATTTTAACCCAATTTCACTCTAAATCCAAACAAATTAGAGTTTAGGTGCTTTGCAGATGAAGATGTAAGTTAAGTGATCACTGTATGTTATCATACAGATATTTAGCTATAGAATAGTAGCTTGCTTTCAGGATAAAATATGTACAAATGGGTAACAGTGTTCTTCAGGACTAGCGTGTTAAAAGAGAACTCAATTTTAAATACACTGAGGAGAATCTTCAGGCTCTGAGGAGCATTTGTGCTGACTCAGGATGCGCGATGCTGTATTGGGAAGCATGGTGCAGGGACCCTCAGGGCTGTGGACACCGTTAGTCCCAATCCTGGGGCAGAGCAGCCACAAAATGTTGCATATTTGCTTTTAGTGCAAATCTGAGAGCAGATAAAGATGCAAACAAGGAAAGTAGCACAAGTAGGTTACCTAAATCAGCCTCAGACATACAAATAACATCCCATCTTTAGCATGTCCTGTTAGATAGCAGGGGCAGTCTAAAAGCTCCCCCAAAACCATTTAGCAGAAGTGTATTAAAGTAAACCAGCCCCGGGTTCAGCTTACTTTAATATTCAAGACTAAAAGCCATTTTATAAAAGCTGATTCACTAACAGACCAAACACTGCAGTTCCAGGATGTGCAACAAAGAGCGGGGCAGATGGTCAGGGGTGGCAGCAGCCTTGCTCATCCGATTTTAATCTATCACCACAACCCTGTCAGAGCCCTCAGTCACCTACATTTCACTTACTCACTTGTTCAGTTAATACAAGGCATCCAAAAAAAACCCAACCCTGCTGAACAAGATGTACAGCTCATATTTACTATTCAACCCTGCCAGCAATCCTGGGTTTTTTAACAAGCCTGGAGAAATAAATATGCTCTTGGCTGAGATAGCCTCTGCCAGATTTTCCATCCTAAGTGTTTTAATCGGATCGCCACTAAAACTTCTGAAGAAGCAGTATTTAACAAAAACAAACAGATGTATAACTGCCGGATGGCACTGTCAGATTGCTAACGTGTGTCAGCACCAAGTTTTAATAGACAAACTAAAAAAACCACTGAGAGTTATGACAGGGAAATATGGTTGCTATAGAAGTCCAGCTTCCATAAAGACAATCCTCCCAGCAGCAAGAGGCTCCTACACGCAGACTGAGCAGGCACTCGTGTCAGCACCTGAGCGCACACTCACCCATCAGCATCCACACGTGGGCTGCTCTCAACCCCCAACCCCTTCTCACCCTGCAGCATTCTCCTGCTCATGCTCACCACCTCTACTGCAAGGCAGGTCACTTCTCAGACAGATGATTCACTGGAAAACACTTTAAAATACAGATTAAAAAAACATACAGTTTCCATTACATGGAGCTATCCAAATGGACTTATCCAGCACAGTCACCCATGCTGACCCTCTAAGGAGTGGGGCTGTGGGAGGACACCTTTACCCAAAAGAGTACAGCTGCCTTTGGCAGCAGGTCTACAAGTCCACACTGTAACCTCCTGCATAAACACATCTGGTTAAACAAGTTCTTAGTTATTAGTTGAGGCAGCTTTTTTGGCAGATAATTCCTCTTTGTGCAGGTGCTGCTCACACAAATGAAAAGAGCCGGAGAAGGAGAATCTGCAAAGATACACTGGGGATGCAGTCAGAGAGATCACAGACATCAGATCCTTTCACCCAGCAACATTTCTGCTTCAAAATACCCACATCTAGGACTCCTATTCCTAAGAATAAAGCTGGATAAAATGATCAATGGTTTCTCTGTCTGCTTTCCATAGGAAAGCAAAGCACAGAGCCTGTCTAAACTTTCTTTCCTTCCTTAATGAAACTCTTATTGATTTTTCATCCTTGTGAATCATTGCCTTGGAACAATTTCTTTTAGCCGCAGGTTCTCACATTTAATTTGTATGTATGCTTAAAGGAAAGTTTATCAATAGAGTCTCCAGAGAGGTACTAAGAGGGTTTTATGAGAAAGTTATGAAATTTTACATATGGCATTTACCAACCCAGTTTAAAATAAAACAAAAAAAAAAAAAGAGCCTGGATTAATGCCTGACATTAACAACCAACAATCAGCAGATTTGTGTCATCTCCCATGCCACCTCCGTGCAACTGCCAGTGCATAAAGACAACAGAAGTCAAACTGAAGAGATTTATGTTGATAAAGAGTAAAAATTTTTAAAATGCCACAACAGAAATTCATTAGGAGGTATGGATCTTCCACATGGCAATAGCCATCCCAAGACAAGCAGACCAGAATGTGTTATGTGGCCACAGGACGCCAGGACAGTTCTTGGCACTGAAATTGCATATTCAGGCCAGCCATGAGGAACCTGTTAGGATTTTTTAAAAATTAAAACAAAACAAAACAAAAAAGTCTATCAGCAATATACTAACAGACAGCTTTGCCAATAATATCAAAGACATTAAAAGAAACAAATCTCTAGTAATTTATTCTGAAGCTAAAATTTCCCAGCTGCTTCAACTGCTCTTTACATAGGAAAAAAAAAAAAACCCTAAAACACTGCAGACCTTTCTGTTATTTTGTTATGCAAAATATAGTGATTTTACTCATCAGTGGAAGAAGTACATTTATAGGCCAACATCTTCCAGGATACCGTAATTCAATTATTAGCCAGGTTGACTTATAAGAAAAGGAGATCTCCTTTTGCTTTAAAGTCAAAATATTGTGATTAATATTGTCCAAATGGCACCATCCATGAGTATAAAAGGAACTGATTCCATAAGACCTGCAAACAAGGGCCTTTCACAAGGAATCCAGGCTTCTGGGGAATAAGGGAAAGAAAAAACTGTCACTTTTATGGCTTTATCGGTCACCACACAGTAGACCTGTTGTTCTTGGGAGATAAAGCAGGAAGAAAGCTGGATGGAATCATCTTTTCCCATTTCCTCCCGTGTCTTCTTTGCATTAAAGCATCAACTTACTACTAATAACCCAAGAGTGATATTATGATTGTCCTTTACCATTTTCCATATTATCTGCTTAAGAAAGGAATTAAATCTGATTACCCAGCTGGTATCAATCAATATCCAGCAGCAGTGGTCTACAGCAGAGCCAGCACTGCACTGCCCACACGGTGAGAACAAAGCAGAGGAGAGAGGAGAGAAACCACTGCTGGTCACAGGGATCAGACCGAAGTACAGGCTCTGCGAGAAGGTCAGACTCACAATCCGAAGCATGCCAAAGGAAGAAAAGTCCTTGAGCTGCATACAGACAAGCTCTGGGTAAAGCTGAATGAGATTACTTACATAGGATGCTTACTCCACCACAAAGAAAACAGCAACACCAGAATGAGCAAAAAAATAATTTTACAGAGATAAGCAGATTTTAAAAATTCATCTGTTGCTTGTGACAATTAGGTTTTCCATTCCAAGAATGTTTAAGAACTGTAAGCATTTGTATTGGGACAGCAAAAGGTTAGGGAAATCTTTAAACTCCTACAAAACAGCCAATACCAGAACACTGGGATTCAAGGAAAGAACATTTATAAAATCCAGCAAGAAGCAAACACGAAAAGGTTGCTCGGTTGCAAGATAACTTAGTAATGTAACCTTTCAGAGCTGCAACAAAAAGCGATTAGACCATCCCTTGGATTGAAAATGATTGATTATTACTGCTAATATTGGAATTGAAGTTGACTCTAATGCTTTTTATGTAATTGCTTTATTGAATGCAGCATAGCTTTATTTCGTAATATATTCAGAACATCGAGTTTACCATTTCTTTAGCTCCTGATACACTGAGACACACAGGCATATAGTTTCAATATATTTATCCCAATGATATTCTATTAAACAGCATGTACTAAGGGTAGCTCCTGACCTTTCAGTTACGGTCTGTGGGGACGCTTCTGCCTGCAGAATCATCTAGTAGATCTGAGTACCAGGAACTTTCCATCCTCTGCATCTGTTCACTGGTTTATTCCATAAACTGTTATCAAAATACCTTAAATGTGATTTGGGGCCCTGTGTGCTGTAATAATTAAATCTCTTTGAAGACTTTGAAAGCTGGCTCATCTATTTTAAAAAAAAAAATCAATCAAGGACAAGTAAATCACAGTGAAGAAGATGAACAAGCAAAACTTTTTTGTTGTTTTCTTTAGTATATTGGAGTACGTTAAGACCTATAGGCAAAGAAAGGATTTTTTGTTTTCACCATTGTTTGCACTCAAAAAACCAAAAAGCAGCCCTCAGTATTTAAATGCAACTGCACCTTCTTTCCAGCATGATTTGTTATTCCCTGGTGTCAGTCCCTGGTTGTATTTGGAGAGTTCTAACACAGGTCAGTAGCCAATTTAGCCATCGATAAATACCCACCATGAGAGAGAAAACTTCGGGGTGCCTGAGCAACCATTACTAACAGAAGCAACATGTTTGAAAGCTCATAACAAAAAGCATAAGGTACTTTAGAGTCTTCTGAACATAAATATAGTGTTACCTTTAAAGCAGTAAGTATGAAAAATATCAAAGAAGGTGTGTAATGCCAAGCTTTATCACCTATTGCACACGTATATTGACTTAACTGAGACACGCTCACTTATCTACAAAGCAAAAATTGGGTTTTAACTACTGTACTTTGCAAGACCCTTAGGGCACAATAACATTACTGTCATCATTTACTCCGACTTCCCTGTCTCTCATTTGATCCTTCTCCAGCCTTTTCAAAGCGTTGCAGCGACACTTCTGTTCCTGCCACTACACCAGTGTCCTTGGCTGGACAGCAACAGATTTGACATGTAAATACACAAACAAAAATAATCATTATTATTACACATAATGATGTGTAAAGACACGCATTCTTATCAGAATGCGGCATTATTATTAGTGTTGCCAGCAGGAGCAGGGAGGTGATCATTCCCCTCTACTCAGCTTTGGTGAGGCCACACTTGGACTACTGCATCCAGAGTTGTTCCCCTCACTACAAGAGGGACACTGAAGTGCTGGAGAGGCAACGGAGCTGGCTACCAAGCTAGGAAAGGATTTGGAACAGGTGTCATACGAGGAACAGCTGAGGGATCTGGGGCTGTACAGCTTGGAGAAGAGGAGACTGAGGGAGACTGGAATGCTCTCTGCAACTACTTGAAAGAGTTTGCCAAGAGGCAGGCGCTGGTCTGCTCTCCCTAGTGGCGATAGGATTAGGGGAAACAGCCTTAAGCTGCACCAGAGGAGGTTCAAGTTGGATGTTAGGAAGAATTTCTTTACTGAAAGGGCTGTCAGGCACTGGAACAGACTGCCCAGGGAGGTGGTTGAGTCACCATCCCTGGAGGTGTTTAAGAGAAGGGTAGGTGTTGTGTTGAGAGGCATGGTTTAGCAGTGATAATAGGGCTGGGAAAAGGTTGGATTTGACGATCTTACAGGTCTCTTCCAGCCAAAACTGTTCTATGATTCTAGTCTATGATAACAATAAAAACTATTTTTATCAAATTATGCATAAACAGGCACACACCTCGGCACTGGTGTATCAGGTATTTAACACTCACAGTCTAACTTCCACCTCATTGCTATGTGCACCTGGCTTTTTTTTCAATCACACTATTTGCCACGTTTGGAGACAATTCTGAAACTAAAGTTTCTCTTGGCATTTCACAGAGGAATGCAGGCAGTAGAGGATTGATATTTCCTTAAGAGAAACGTGTGATCGATAACAGTTAAAGTTTAGATAACCCTCATTATGGGATTTCTACAAGTTCAAAGCGAATACATGTCAGCTACCTGTTAAGCACAGACACAACTTCACAGGTTACAAGCTCACCACTGGCAGGGAGTAAAGCTAAATTTGGGAACACACATCTCCAGAGTCACAAATTTTCACATTAATAATACTTTAAATTGAGGTAATACTATCCTTGGGTTATGAAATATTTAATACCAGTTGAAAAATAGATGTACTGAATTAGTTTAACTGCAAATATTGAAATCTTCGATACGTTCCTTATTCTAGCCATATGGATGCACATGTAATACACAGCGCCGCAAACAATCTGAAATTCATTTCTACTTCCCCTTGCATCCAGCATTACTTTATTAACACCAGCAAGAATATTAAGGGAGTGACAATAAAAACTTTACACAAGTGCTACGTGCACAATATTTAATAAAACAACTTCTGAAAACTTCTTGGTGGTTTATCATTACAGTCTCCTTTTACTCCTTGTCTGTAAAAACTCCCTTTCTGCACAACCATCCAGGCAGCTGCTTCAAATAATAATTGCATAGAAAGCATGGAAATAATTTTTCCATATTCAGTGCCTCCATTGTGAAGGTTTTCATTTTCTAGAAGAAAAGCGCTTATTCTGCTTAAAAGCAACTGGCTAACATAAATCAACTTAACTAATGGGTCAAAAGATCTTCAAGATGTCACAAGGACCAAATTTATTTTTGTCTTTGGCTGCTTCAAACTTGTGAATCTCATGGTTACAAATGTCATACTGCAGAGAAGTAAAACGCACCTCACACTGGAGGATATTTTAAGCTATTGATATTTGAAGGTCTTTAGACCTCGGGGGTGATCGAACAAAGCCCAGAGGACACCAATCAGTGAAAAAGTTCAGGAGGTAACACAATAAACACACGTACCCGTCACCCTGCAATCACTGGCACCACCAGCCACATTTCATATGTCTGTTGACCTATTCAATAGGTCAATAAAGTCCTAACAAAGACTTACTGAAGTACCTACCATATAATTTTTTAAGTATATTGAAAATGTAATAACTTAAATGTCAGGTTTTTCTCAGCAACTCGTATGGTGTGAACTATTACCACAAATAAAGTGTAGGAACCCTTTGAAAGGTGCTGTTGAACCATGCCAGGGAATACGAATCTTTTCATTACCGCTCCATTCTGCACAGGGTATAAACACAACTCTCAGCTTGTTTGCTTGGGGCATCAGCCCCTTCTTCTTAAAGTCTCCCGAAAGTTTGACAGCATCAGTCTTATAAAGAGACACAAAGAGCTTTTAAAGCCAGATCTTGGAGGAAAAAAAAAAACACATACAGCAATGAGTGGGCAAAAATCAAGCTGCAAGTACACTGGCTTAAAGTAAGTAACATAGGTTTACCGGTCCTTTCCCCAGGACCAGTTGGGTACCAAGGCAAGCAAGCTGCGGCAGGGTAGCAACGTGGGCTTTGCGTTCGAGGCACTGGGCTGGCTCCTCTTTGAACATACGCCCTTTCAAGTGAAATTAATCACTCTCTTTATCACTCCTGCAGCATCTGGAGCCATAATCATTACCCAACTGCTGAGAAAGAAATGAAATCACTAATCACATAGGGAGTAGGGCTTAACGTTCAGAGCAGGAAAGTTTTTATTAAGTTCTCATTTGAAAAGTGATTTTTCATGGCTAGCCTTCCAGGTCATGCCACACAAAAGCTGGATACACTTCAGCAACTGTCTACAACTCAACCCCTAGCACAAAGAGCCCATATATTTAGAAGAACTATAACAAGGTTTTAACATGATTCTCCAAATTCAGCTCTGTATTCCTAAATCACTGCTACATACAACTATGACATGGAGACCCACTTACCCATGAACTTTAAAAGGTCTCTGGAAGAAGTAACTGCAGAAGTCTACAACGTAGTAGACCCCAGGCAACAGTAAGGGCCAGACACTACCTCTGGATTCATAAGTCAGACTCTTAGAGGCCTCAGCAGGAATTTCCAACACAAACTGAAGCTCATATATTTGAAACTATTACGTGAGCATAACCTCTCCACAAGTTGAGGGTGATTCAAATAAACCATATGAACACTGACAATAATCTGGATTACCATGAAACACTCCCCAGCCCTTCTAACTTCTCCACTTGATTTTCATCATCTTTTAGAAGAAAAATATAAGGCAATTTCTTTTTCATTTTTAAAAGATAAAAGAGTATGTTTATGATAGCAAAACTACACTCATACAGAGCAGAGGTGAAAAAAAATTAATCCAGAAAAGAGAGATACCAGTAGGCAGACTACCCAAACCTCATGTCCCTAGAAAGGGTCAGCTGCGTTATCTGAAAACAATAATATGCATCTTAGGGATCTAATAAACTATAGTGTATTTTCACCCAAAATAATTGCGCTTTACACAAGAGCTGAATGAGAAAGTGATTACCCCATACCCCAAAATTATTCAATTAAGTGACAAAGTGAAACTCTTATTCTAACTAACTTAAGATACAATTATTAAAAAAATAAGGGAAAAAACCCAAAAGCCTGCAGGGTTCTGAACAAGGGCAGCAGAATAATTAAATCTAGTTCTCCGCTGAAACAGCCTGAAAATGTGATCATCCATTTTTAATGCTCCGCCTATCCATAAGAACAGAAATCTTCCCAACAGCTGCATTCAATTAAAAAAATATTAACCCCAAGGAAAAGAGTGCAAAAACATCCCCATCTGTTTTTCTTGCCACTCACTGTGCTTCTTTTATGAGTGAAATACGTACAACAATACAATCCAAGAAAGTTGAATGAAAAGTACCGCAATTCCAGTAATAAGCTCTCCTTTTTTTTTTTAAATGAACAATTTAAAAGAAACCACTTTTGCAGATCTTCCCCTGTGACCTGCAGCTCTGTTCCCATAGTAACTATAGAGTGAAGAAAAGGATAAGACGCCTAACTTATATTTTTCCTAATATCAACAAAATCCAGTAAAAAGCACTTTATTCTCAAAAACTATTATACTCAGGAAGGGAAGAGGGACATTAAAAGATTAGTGTGAATCTCCTGTGTAATCTAGTTTAAACCACCACCTACTGAACATCTGATGTGGGTTAGACAAAGATACTTGGTAAAGTGTAAAGACTTTGTGTAAAAGAACTATTGAAATAGTTTTGCAAGCCCAACAATAACAGAATAACCAGGCACATGCTGTCAAAGCTCAGCAAGCAGCCCCATCAGCCTACAGCCACCCTTTTGCACAGAACTCATCTCTGCTGAGGAGCTAGGACCTCATCTATCACCTCTCCAAGCATAAAGAGTGTTACTTTTAACAGATATTTCAGTGTCATTTCAGCTTCTCCTTTGCTTGCCTTTTTAATTTGACTTGATACTCTGCTCCCCAGATTGGTTGCTGTTCTTCAGCCATGTCCCATACATTAAGCTTCTAGCCCTGTAGGTTACTGATAAACCCAAAACTGTTGGTGGACAAAACCCAGGTGGGTATGCATTGGGATGCTGTTCAAAAAACCCCAGGACCTGTTCCTGAATTATTTGCTCTTGAACTTGCTCTGGCAGGGAAGCTGGACTAGATGACCTCCAGAGGTCCCTTGCAACACCTACCATGCTATGGGAGGGACCTCAAAAGATCATCTAGTCCAATCCGCCTGCAACAGCAGGATCACCTAGACTAAGTCACACAGGAAC
>JAOXOE010028907.1:0-15325 GCA_028565055.1 Phoeniculus purpureus
TTCCAACCCCTACTGACTGGATCTAGGGGATCCTGCTGTGTCGGGGGATGGGACTGGGCTGGGTGATCTCTCGAGGTCCCTTCCAACCCCTACTGACTGGATCTACGGGATCCTGCTGTGGCAGGGGGATGGGACTGTGTGATCTCTCGAGGTCCCTTCCAACCCCTACTGACTGGATCTAGGGGATCCTGCTGTGTCGGGGGATGGGACTGGGCTGGGTGATCTCTCGAGGTTCCGTCCAACCCCTCGTGCTCTGGGATTCTGAAAGAACCTGTGCATGTTTCCCACTGGAGCCCTGTGTCCTGGTACAGTGGGCAGCACAAGACAGGTTCCCAGCTCCATGATGTGGCCCTGTGCTGCCTTCACTTGCACTGATGAGCTGAGCAGGGGGCTCTGGCAGCCCTCTGGACTCAGTGGCCCTTGAGCGGCTCAACAGCCCTTGTTCATCTTTGGAGATGGTGGCTCATTGTTCCCCTGGGCACGGGCAGCTAACGGGGAGGCTGAGAGGGGAGGCAGTGGGGACACTCACCTCAGACGCAGGAAGTCTGAGCACTGCAGAAAGCAGAGAGGGAAAACTCACATTTTCCATTCCTTCCACATGCAAAGGTGGGTGGAACCTGATTCCTCAGCACCACGGGGGCTCCATCACTGCTGGCTGAAGCACAGGGGCAGCAGGCAGGGAGCTGAACTGGGAATTGTCGTAGAAATGACGAGTCTTCATGTAGAAGGTCTCGGTTACACGAGGTGTGGGTGGGGAAGAGAGGGGCCACTTTCTGCAGAGGCTGCTCTCTAGGGCCAGCACAGAAGCAGCAGGAGCACAGAGCTGGGATGTTCCTTCACAAAGAAAAATGGCCAGTGTGTGCCAGGCTCCTTGTGACCATCACCACATCATCCTGGCTGGAAAGGACCTACAGATCCATCATGTCCAGCCCTCATCCCAACAGCTCCCTAACCCCCAGACCATGGCCTCAAGGGCTCCAGCTACTCGGTTTTCAAACACCTCCAGGGAAGAGAACTCCACCACCTCCCTGGGAGACAGAGGGAGCCGATGCTTTCTAGGGGACACAGGGGAGATCAAGAAGCTGGGAAATGAAACGGGACTCTTGATGGGCAGAAGAGGGTGGGAAATCCCTGCTTTGGGCTCATTCAGAGCTGCCAGGCAGCTCAGCCCCCGGCTCGAGGCAAAAGGATTAACATAGCACTGGAGGAAGTTCCCTCTGCCGGGGTGTCAGGAGGAAAGTGGGGCTGTTATGATGGACTTCGTGCAGGGTCTGAGGCACAGACCTGCTCTGTTTCGGTGATGCATCACCCATAAACAACAACCACTGATCCTTACAAGCGTCTCGAGACTGTTCACCCTCAGCCCAGAGCCTGCCAGCACTCTCTCATTGTTCCAAGCTCCCATCGCTCAAAGAGCAGCACCATCCGCTCTTCGTCCCACTGCCTCCCTCTCCCCGCAGCCCCGCGGTTATAAATTGATATTAGGAGGGTAAAATTAAGGAGATGTCAGCAGAGAGGAAAGGATGCAGTGTAATTTGCATTATTGATGGCCTGATGGCTTCCAGCGGTCATTAATAATGGAGGCGCTGGGCACCCTCCCACCCAAAGCCTCTTCTCACACTTCCCTGCAGCGAGGGCGACTTACAGGGGCTGCTGTTGGCATCAGACTGAGTGAAGGGAGTGAAACTGGGATCTCCCTGAAGGGAGCCCAGAAGGCTCAGGGTGTGGATGGGCCACTGGAATGCTCAGCAGGTAGGGCAGGGGCAGTGGATCAGGTGATCTTACAAGGTCCTCTTCAATCCCTGATGCTCTGTGGTTCTGTGAGGGACACGAGTGTCAGCTCAGAGCCCTGCGATACTCGAGGTCCTCTCCAATCCCTGATGCTCCCTGATGGTTCTGTGATACCCCAAGTCCAAGTACCGCTGTAAAGACAGTGTCTGCGTTCTGGGAGCCACAGGGCATGGTGTCGGTAAAGGGAGCCCTCTGCCTTCCCAGGCTGTCGCTGTGGTAGGGGACCTTGGCTGTGATGGTGGCTGGGAGAAGAGCTAAACCCTGGTAGTGCTGCTTGATCTCAGCTCTTCACCCTCCCGTGTCACCGCACACCAGCGTGAGCCCTCAGTGGTGTTACTGGGACTCCAGCTTGATCCCCTGTCAGTGGCCACAGGGCATAAAGGTTTGCTGGGTTGAAGTCATTGGGACCTCAAGTGAGGAGCAGCCACAGCTTCCCTGGGCAACCTGCTCAAATCCAGACCTCACTGGTGCTGATCACAGGGTCACTGAGTTGGGAGCTGGGTTTGGGACCAGGAGGGGTGTCTGAGCGAGGTGGTCGTGTGGTCGAGCTGCTCCTGGCTTCCTTGAGGCTTTTCACAGGATCACTCAGGCTGGAAAAGACCCTTGGGATCATCGAGTCCAGCTCTCAGCCCTGCTTTTGTTCCAGCTTCCTTCCAAAACCACCTCAGAACAGGCGTGAAACCCTCCCACCCCTCGCTTTGGCTTTTAGCTCCCCTTTGGTGCCACAGCCTCCGCAAACTGGGAGGACTTGGTGCTGCTTCTTGCAAACAGCAACCCAGAGGGGCTTCTCCCTGCTGGTCCTCCTGTGGGACCCCAGTCTGCTCCGGCTGAGGGAAGCGCAGTGGGCGGGAAGGGGACAAGGAGCAGCCCTGGAGCGGGACGGCGGCTGCGGCTGCCACTGGGGTGGCCAGCGGGCTCCGTAAGGAGAAAACACGGTGTGCACTTGGCCATTTAGAACCTGTGGGCACCCATACGGAGCTTGGGAACCTTCTGTAACACGCAGGAGGTTTGGGCTCCCTCCCACATGGCCCATCTGTTCCTGCTGGATGGGAGCAGTGTAAGCAGTAGTAGCCATGTGCTGCGTGCGGAGAGCAGCCTCGGAGCCAGCTCATCCTCTCCAGCGTGAGAGAAGAGATGGAGTCCAGGGTGCTGCTTCGCCAGGGAACCCCCGGGGCCTCTGTGCAGAACCCACCGCTCCGCACTGCGCCTAAGGGTGACCCAAGAGGTTCTGAGCTGCTGTGGTGCTTGGCTGAGCAGCAGCAGGTCTGCAGCACAGACCTGCCCCGAGGAACCGAGTGAGTTTGGTGGTGCTCAGCTGCTCCTGAGCTTGGCATGGCGGTGGGCACCCCGACAACCCACTGGTGCCTGTGGTGGGTGGTACTTGGAGGGGAGTCACCCTGGAGCATAGATGAGCCCTGGAATCTCTGGGCGCTGTCTAAATACGGCAGCTCAGCTGTGAGTGGAGGCCAATCCACACCAGTGGAGGGGTAACTGGGGCTAATGCTGGACCTGCTGGAGCTGGGACACCAGCTGGGCTGAGCTGCAGCTTATTTGTGCCCAGCTCTGCTCTGGCAGCTCTAAGCACCTCAGGAAAGCAGAGCAAGAGCAGGGGCTGGGCTACACCAGCCCAGCTCAGCCCCTGTCTGTGCATCCCTGATGGGGCTGTCTGGCCGGGGTTTGTAACTCAGAGGAGAGATCCCAGTGAGAAGCTGGGGTCTTCCACTGCTGGGTCCTACTCCAGCTGAGGATTCACTGTGCTTGATGCAGTGAGGGTGCTCACGTTTAAGCCTTGCTGGTGTCTAACAGGCTCTGGTTCCAGGGTCAGGGGTCTCTGCCCAGCATCGAGGGCAGTAGGGCTGTCGTGGCACAGAGCTCTGCTCCCTGGGTTGCACCAGTCACCTTGTGGTGAAGACAACAGGGGTCCCTGCAACAGAGTTTGCAGCTGGCTGGATTTTCTTGTTCCTCCAGGAATTTGCCAGGGCTGACAAGGAGGGAGGGGACCCCTCTTCTGTCAATAGCAGCCCTCAGAAGGGGCTTTTCCAGCCCAAAGCAGCCAACATCACAACAAGAATCTACAAACCTTAGGGCTAGTTTGGCTCTGGGGCTCCCACCCATTACCCCAGAGCCCTGCAAAGGGTGAGGGAGTGGGGCTGTGAGGATGAGCTGTAACAGACACTGAGCTCAGGCTGCTGCAGCCAGGCCCTGAGGGGACTGGTGGTAGTGGGAGAGGGTTTCTCTGGCTCTGCAGAGAGCAGAGAAACCAAACACACTCCTTGAATTCCTCCTGTGAAAATTTCCTCTTAAAAACACCCAACAAACCTCCCCCAACCACCAGCAGAGCAAACCCATCCCCAAAGGGCCCTCTTTGACACCTGCAGTGATGTGTGGTGGGTTAACAGGGGATGAGGCCAGGCGATGCTCAGCCGCCCCGCGATGGGTTAACAGGGGGTGAGGCCAGGGCTGGCGATGCTGATTCTCTCCGCGAGGTGGCGCCACAGCACCGCGGATGGGCTGCGGGCACCGGGGACCGGCTCTACCCCGGCTCCGCTGGGTTTGTTGCGGTTGGAATGGGGTCGGTGGGAAGAGTACCCAGAGCAGCTGCCCTTGCTGAGTGAAACCGAAAAGCTTGTTGCTGAAGTGATAGGACCGCCTCAGGTGCGGGATCCATGATGGGATGGTCTTGGATGTGGGATCCACGATGGGATGGCCTTGGATGTAAGGTGGCAGCTGTGATCTGTCGGCACAGGCATGTCTGGGTGAGTACTGGTCACTGCCACACCTGAGCTTCCCCCAGAGCCAGCGCTCCTTGGTGTGGGCACGTCAGACCGCCGGGAGCGTGCAGGATGTCCCTGCTGTCTCACCTTGGCTGACAGGGACATAAGGGACAGCTCTGGAAAGGGGTCTGTCCTGCAGCTTTCTCCTCCACAGGCTGTGCAGCACTGTCGTTCTAGCTCTGCAGTCATACATAAGCCAGGGGGGTGGCAGGGTCTGCCCTGAGAAGATGCAGTGCCTGGGAAATACCTCAAACCTACCAAGGATTTATTAACCTGAAGCCTGGCTGAGGCAGTTTGTCTGGGAACTAATTTGGCTTCACAGCATCGTTTTGAGCTCTCAAAGGTGTCCAGCCTGGCTGAGCAAACCCATCTGGTTTGGTAGCTTAGGTGGAGACTGCTGAGGGAAGGGCTTGATCCTACAACTAGGTGCTAAGGACTAGCTTTCTGGAAAGGTGGCAAGTGGAATGTGGAGGCAGCAGGCTTGGGCTCAGCTCTTCTACAGGTGACTCATTAATGTTGAAATGTATGTGAAGGGGGGGTGTCAGGAGGATGGAGCCAGGTTCTGCTCAGGGGCACCCAGTGATGGGACAAGGGGCAGTGGGTGTGAGCTGGAGCAGAGGAGGTTCCACATCAATGTGAGAAGGACCTTCTTGCCAGTGAGGGTGCCAGAGCCCTGGCAGGGGCTGCCCAGGGGGGTTGTGGAGTCTCCTTCTCTGGAGACGTTTCAAACCCTCCTGGACTGTTCCTGTGTGACTGGATCTAGGGGATCCTGCTTGGCAGGAGGATGGGACTGAGTGATCTTTTGAGGTCCATTCCAGTCCCTAATGCTCTGAGATTCTGTGAAATCTGAGTTTGATGCTGAATCTCCTTCTCTGTGTCCTATCACTGGGTGCCCCTGAGCACAGCCTGGCTCCATCCTCCTGATACCCACCCTTTCTATATTGATCAACATTCATGGGGTAGGAGATGCGCCACTCCCTTCTAACTCTCAGGTGATTGCCACCCTCATGACGCTGAGCTCCCCCTGGGCAGTGCACTCACCCCCTCCTCTCTGATGCCCTGGTCTGTCAGCTGGCTTGGAAAACACTGAACAGAATTGGTCTGTATTAAATAAAGGGGAGATGTGAGAGCACGTCCCGAATACCCAACAGCTGGTGAGATGTTCTGTGCTATTTCTAGAAGGTGTGAAAATTACATGAAAATTAATTTTCAGGGTTTTTTTCTGTTTGTTTTCAGTGTTTGTGGTGAAAGGTGGAGGTGCTGCGTGTGTTTGTGCTGGTCTGCTCCCTCCTGCTCTTCTAAAGTCACTGTGGCACTGCAAGAGGCTAGAACGCGACTCACTGCACCAGCTTGTTCCTGCTTATCACTGTGGGGAGCAGCTGCCAAACAGATGTCTGGAGTCAAGGAAAACTTGAGTCAGCTTTAGGGAGCAGCAGGGTGTATTGCGGGGTTACTGCAACTCTGCCTTCCAGAGAAAGCTGGCACTGAGCAACGTGCTCCTCTGAGAACTGCCTGGGCGCAGCGGGAGGCTGCCGGGCTGGGCTGGAGGCTGCTGGGATAGGGGCTGCTGGCCTGGAGGCTGCCGGGCTGGGGTGCAGCCTGTCGCTGGTTCCATCTGGAACCGTCTGTAGTTCCCAGGAAAAGCATCAACTTGTGGAGAGGGGTCCTGCAGGAACCCCGGAGAGAATTAGCGACAGAGCTTCATCAAGTAGCAGCTGCAGGGTTCTAAAAGGGATTTTCTCCACTCTTTTCTCTCCTAAAGGTCTCATTTAAACCTCATTTAAACGTTGTTTAGTTGCAGCCTCAGAGGGGTCCCCGCGTCTGGAGGGGCTGCAAAGCCGTGAAGCTACGTGTGAGGGACAGGGATTGGTGGGGACCCTGCAGTGCTGGAGGAGCAGCGGTCGCACTTGGTGACCTTCGAGCTCTTCCGCAGCCCGAACGGTTCCGGTTCTCTCGCGTCTTGAGCCGCTTCGGGCTGCTCCCGGCAAGAGGAGGAGCAGCCGCCGGGGCGGTGCAGTGTGCACACGCGGCCGCCAGGCGGCGACGCCTGCAGAGTAGGGGCGGGGCTAAACGCGTGTTCCACCCCTTGGCCCCGCCCCTCCCGGGCGCACGTGCCGCCACGGGCTGGGGGGGCGCGAGCGGGCGCTGTGACGTCACGCATCTCCGGCGGCGGCGGCGGCGGCAGCAGCGGGAGCGCGCGCCCTGTGAGGTCATCGCGCGGCGCGGCCCCGGCGATGGCGGAGCGGGCGGCGGGGGAGCTGCCGCGGGTGGGCGCCTGGCTGCCGGTGCTGGTGGAGCAGATGGTGAACGACACGCTGGTGGTGACGCTGAGCTGCGGCGACCGGCGCTTCACCGGCGTCTTGCTGGACTGCGACAAGGGGTACGGGCCGGCGCCGCCGCCACCGACACCGCGGGGCGGGGGGGACACACGCTCGCGCTGCGCCCCGGCGCCACCGGCCCCGCTCCCTGTGACCCGGCGAGGCCTCCCCGAGCCCCCACGGGACCGCGCTGGGGCCCCGCCGCTGCCCTCCCCTCCCCCTCTCCCTGCTGTTCCCCGCTGCACACCCCGACCCGGTGCGGGGCTGCCCCTCTCCCCCCCCATCCCCCGCTGCGGCAGCTCCCGCCACCCCGGGCTGCCCTTGGGCGCCGCTGCAGCCGGGGCCGCCGCTCGCTCCCCTTCCCCGACTGGCACCGCGGGTCCGGCCCCGAGCCGGTGGTTCCGCCCCTGCGGGCGGTGGTTCCCGGGGATCCCGCAGCGTCTCCCCACCGGTTTCCCGGCCCCTGCGGCCGATCGGGGGTGTCGCTCCGGCCCCGCTGGCGTCGGGGACCGCGTTTGGGGCTGGGGGGAGGCGGTTGGGAAGGAGGGGGAGACCCTCGCTCAGTGTCAGGACTTCCAGCGCCCCTTGCAGAGCTCTCGTGGCCAGTCCTGCTGTGCCCAGGGCCAGCACCCCAACCCTGGCCAGTCCCAGCTGTGCCCAGGGCCGCCACCCCAACCCTGGCCAGTCCCAGCTGTGCCCAAGGCCAGCACCCCAATCCTTGCCAGTCCCAGCTGTGCCCAAGGCCAGCACCCCAATCCTTGCCAGTCCCAGCTGTGCCCAAGGCCAGCACCCCAACCCTATCCACTTGCCCTGTGTTACAGCTGAGGTCTGGTCTGTGCCAGGTTGGAGCGGGGACACAGGCGGCCTCTCGCTGTGATTGCTCTTGGAAGATGCACGAGGCCAGGCTCCTGAAGTTAATTTTCGTAGTTTATTTAGTTTCACGTGGCCATCCCAGAAAATTGGAGCCAGATTCGCAGCAGCGTTCAGGCTGCTGCTGCTGCTGCTGCTGCTGGAGTCTGAGCCCTGCTGTGTCTGGTTCCAGCCGGGCAGTGAGCGGGGGCAGCTCTCGGCCCCCTCAGGAAGCTGCTCCGGTCGCGGCAGGCTCTCGCCGCCCTCCTCCTCGGTGCAGCCTGCACTTCTCCTACCTGCTTGGCTTTTCCCAGCCTTTCTCCACAAGATGTTTTCTTCTTGCCCACTCTGCCCCCAGGGGATCCAAGCCAGGACCCCGTGGGTGTTCCCTGCTGGGCTCTAAGGCGCTGTGGAACCCGGAGCTGACCCAGCCCGGTCACTGGTGCTGCTGGTCCCTGCTGTGGTGGGAGGGCAGCAGGCAGCCCAGTCACTGAGCGCTGATGGAGTTGCCTCCGAGGGTTGATGGTCATTCTGCTGCCGTCCCATCAGCTGGGAAAGCTGTGGCTCAGCCAGGGGCTGCCTGGAGCTGCGGTGGGGATGCTGGAGCAGCATCCTCCTTTCTGACCCGGAGTGGGGTGGGGAGGGCAGAAGGATGGGTCTGTTTTGGTGATGGGTTTTAGCTCAGGAGTAGGACGGCTGCCCCCACTCCCTCAAACCCACCGCAGTCACCGTCTCATGTTCAGGCTTGTTCTTGGCGAAAGGCAGGTCTCTAGATGGACCCACCTGCCCCCGAGGTTGTGCAGGGATGGGGCTGCTGCTCCTTCTCCTCACTGTAAAAGCTGAGATCTCTGAGCAGGCTGGTCTCACAGCCCCGTGGTAGCCAGGCCCGAGGGAGCAGAAGCAAACTGGGTGATACCTGCAGTTTTCATCCCTTCAAGACAGTGCTGGAGTGGGACCACGGCCCCGGAGCCCTGGGTAGAGATTTTCTCAGCTTCCTTGAGTCTCTTGCAGCCTGGCGAGGAGGAGACCCGTTTCCCGGGTGGCTGGGGTCCAGAGCTCTCCCTGCTCTGGGCGCTGTGCAGAACCCGAGAGGAGAGCAGCGGCTGGAGCCCCATCCCGTCCTTGGCCTCCAGTGCTGGTCGGCCTGTGGTGCCTACCATATGGCTGGAGAGCCCTGGCCTGTGTTTGTGGCTGCTGGTGGGAAGGGAATGTCCCACGTGAGGTGGGTGCTGGTTTTTGGTGCACCCCAAGAGCCCAGGGGAAGGTGGGGAGCAGGCTGGAAGCATCTTCTCCATGGCAGTGGCCCAGACTTTGAGCTGTGGGGGGCAGGGGGTTGGTTCTTCGCAGTGACAGCAGAAGGAGGAGTCTCCAGGTGGTGGAAGGTGAAGGCGAGATGTGTCACAGCAGCTGGGGGCTGAACTAGTCCAGAGCAGAGAGGTGGCAGAACTGTTCTCCCTCCTCCACCCGTGCTGATGGGGCAGATCTCACTGGCCTGTGCCCCGTGCAGGGCTCTCCCCCTGCTCTGCCAAGGCAGCAGCTGTGCCCACCCCACCAGAGAGCAGCAGGAGGGCAGCAGCCACAGAGGAGAACCCCAAGAGAGAGGGTGTTTTTTTGGGGTTGCAGCAGCTTCTAGGGGATGAACCAGCTTTATTCCTCCTGACACAGCAAGTCACACAGGGAGCTGGGCAGGAGGCAGGTCTGCAGCCCCAGGCAGCTGGGAGGCCCCCCCCCATCCAGGGCCTGGCAATCGCACTCCTGTTTGTGGTAGCCAGCGAGGCAGGTGCAGGTCTGGGGGTCTCGGCCGGCAGTTGCAGTGGTTTTGGTGACAAGACCTGGCAATTCCTTTGCACTCGAACTTCGAATCAGTTGCTTTTCTAGCTTGGCCTGAGCGTAGACTGGAGGACGGTGTCTGCTGTTCCGGGGCAAGGTTGGCTGGAGGGACTCGAGGGACCGCAGGCAGGGTGCCGTTGCATCCCGCAGCGTTTGCAACGTGGGCGCCTTCGCCTTGGTCAGATGGCAGAGTCCATGGTGGCCCTGGGTGGGTGAAGAAACACATCCCCTACACCCAGATATGTGGGATGAGAGGGGAAGCCAGGGACGTGGGCATGTCCTGTGTGGTAGTGGCCGGCGGCTCCCGTAAGGCCGAGTGTGTCAGATGAACGTGCCGTGCTCCGCGGAGGAGGAGAGGCACCGGAGTTAAATCCTCTTAGAGGGAGCTGTGCCTGTGTGGAAGGGCTGGCTGACCCTCTCCAAGGACAGCACTTCATCGCTTTTGCGCACCTTCCCACGGCCAGAGGAGCCTGGAGGAGCTCTGCTCGTCCAACACACCCCTGTCAGGGATGGAGAATCCAAGAGCAGCCCTGGGCCGTGGTGGTCGTTGAGCTGTGCTGAGCGGGTGCTGCTGGTGACGAGGCAGGAGAGAGGTGTGTGTGGCTCTCCCAAGCTGCCCTTGAGCCTGAGAACCAGGTGCCCGGAGTCCAGTGGGGTGGCAGAACTCCGCTTGCCTCTGCCCGGATGTGGGAGGCAGACTGGGAGAGGGATGACTCCTCAGCACCGCGCTTTCACCCTTCAGAGACCCTTTGAAGTCTCTGAGGCGGATGCAGTGGTGGCCACCAGCACCAGTGTAGGGCCAGTCCTGCTGTGCTGCAGCACGGTTTGCAGAGCTCGCCTGTCCCTGCCAGCCATGACCCTCCCCGGCAGAGCCGCTACCTGGCTGAGTGGAGGCTGCTGCCGTTGAAAATGAGTCTTAATCTGCTTTGTCGTTCAGCCTGGCAGCCGTGTAAGTCCCTGGGGCAGGGCAGCTGCTGGATGTTCTCTCAGACTGCTGCTGCTTCTGGGCTGCAGAGCTGCTGAGCTGGGACCGTGGTGCGGGCTGGCCGGGGGGTCTGGGTGAGGAGTCCCTGCCGTGGGGGCTTTTCCTTGTGTGTCTCTAGTGAGTCGGAAGTGGCAGGACCCAGCCCAAAGGCTTCTGGTGAACACCTTTTGCGAGCCACAGCACCTCTCCAGCGTGCTCGTCCCGAGACTCCTCACTGAGCCTTGGCCCAGGGCAGCGTGAGGCAGCGGGGCACAGGTCCTGAGCAGGGACACACGCGCTCCCTGCCCCGCGCTGGGGGGTCAGGGTCTGCTCCTGTGGCGGGGTGGGTCGCTCAGACCCCACTGGGTTACCTCGTCCTAAGGCACTAACCGCACAAACATGAACGATCCACAAAGTTAACCTTTGGGAGCTTCTCTTCTGCCAAGCGAGGAGCTCCGTGCCAAGCCGGGGCCGTGGGTAGTGAGCAGGCTGATGGAGCGGCTCAGAGCCTGCGGGAGCAGGGTCTGCGTGAGGAGCAGGAGACTTGCGAAGCCTTGGAGAGTGACCAGCTTGCACAACCTCGTTGCATAAAGTAACCCCAATTTGCAGCTGGAGCTTGGCTAGCGATGGATGCCGCTTCCAAGTGCTTTACGAGGGCGCTGCCACCCTGTTTGGCTGTACAAGCTGTACTGGCTGCCTCCGTTGTCATCGGCAAGACACCTACATCCCCAGTTGTCTCTTCAGAAAAGTCCTCTCGGAACAAAAACATCGTGTTCTGAGTTCTGTGGTTTCAGCAGCTCGAGCCTGGAGCTTCCCCGTTAGACTGAGCTGTCGTCTGAGCAGCAGGTTCTCGCTCTGAGATGCAGGGAAGGACGAGTCAGAGTCCAGATCATGCAGTGGTTCTTCCTATCCCAGCAAGCAGCAGCAGCTGAGTCAGACCAGTTCCCACTTGCTTGCTTGGTTTGTGAACTGGTGGGAGTCCTCACGGAGCTCCAGTGGGAGAGAGCCTGAGGGAAGGAGAGCGAAGGCGGTGGGTCAGAGCCGTGTTGCCCATCCTCCTGCGAGCTGGCTTGGAAGCTCTGCTCTTGTCCCTGATCTCGTAGGGCTCTCGGCCTCTCCTGCTGCCTGTGGGAAGGAGACACTTCCTCAGCTCTGCCTGGAGGTGACGTTCTCGGGGCCCTTCCCTCAGCAGAACTGGGGAAGACGCTGGGAGCCTGAGGCTCCTCCGCATCAGCGAGCAGCTCTCTGCTTCTCTTGATAAGGGCGATGTGGCTGAGTTGGGTGCCTGCAGCTTCCCTTCGGTGCCCTTCCAGGTCCCTCTGTTCTGTGGAACCAAGAAACTTAGTTCCCTTGCCGTGGGCTGGGAAAGGAGCCCTGGCTGGTGAGGAGAGAACAGGCGTCCCAAGCTGCGGCTGGTGCTTGGTCTGTGGCTGTCCCTGCATGACCCCCCAGCTCACCTACGGGGCGATTTGGTTCCCTTGAAGCAGGCGAAAGCCCTCGCCGCTGGTGAGCCACTGCAGACGGGGCTCTGTGAAGCCCAGTCAGCCAGCAGTGCCCATGCTGAGCCAGTCTCCCCGGGCAAATGTTTGTCCAAGGGCTGTGTTAGCACAGAGCCTCGAATGTCAGGCCAAGGGCACCTGCAGGGCTGCCGCTGCGGCACGGGGTGTCTCAGCGGATCTGCCTTTGCCGGCACCTCCTTTTGCTGCGCAGGAGGTTGAGCTCAGGCTGCGGGGCCAGCGAACGTCACGCAGCGTCGCCCTCGGTCTGGCTCCTGCTGCTAGTGACTCCTCCTTGTGACCGCTGAAGTCCCAGGTGGGGAGGCCGGGGCTGAGGAGCGGACTGTGCCCCGCCGGACCTGTGGCTTCAAGTGCTGGTCATTGCCCATCTGAGCCGGGGTGTCCAGACACTGCTCGAGGAGCTGAAACATCAGCCCCACGAGGCAGTGCGAGGAGAGGAAGCTGGCGGCTACCTGGGCAGCTGGTAGCCGGCTCTGAGGGACAAAACTTGTTACAGCACCGGGGTCATGGAAGCAGATTCTGATCTCAGTGCCGGCTCTGGCACGAGGCCTTTCCAGAGATCCGAGGTGCTGGTGGGCTCTGGGTGGCAGGACTGGCTGCCTCAGCTCCAAAGTCGAGGGCAGAAGTGGTGCTCTTGGCAGGCTGGAGCTGTGGGGTTGTGTTTGTGCCGGGGGCGGGGTTACAGCAAACCCAGAGAAGCATCTTTCTGACATCCTGACGCTTGGTCTCCCTCCCTCCCTGTCCTTCTCACCCCGCTTTAGGTCCGGGTTGTTCTGCCTCCCGTCCGCCCTCCCCAAGCACGAGGACCCTCCTGCTGCGGCTTGTGCCAACGGAGCGGCCGACGGCGGCGATGCCGCGCGGGGCGAGCCGGAGCCGTGTCCCGCGGGCTCGGAGCCTCCCAAAGGATCCCCCGAGGAGCAGGTTCCCCCGCTGGTGCCCGCCCCGCCGTACCCGCCGTACTTCGAGGGAGCGCCCTTCCCGCGCCCGCTCTGGCTGCGGCACACCTACCACCAGTGGGTTCCGCAGCCGCCACCGCGGGCTGTGAAGAGGACGAGGAGGCGCTTGTCGCGGAACCGCGACCCGGGGCGGCTCATCATGAGCACCATCAGGCTGCGGCCGCGGCAGGTGCTGTGCGAGAAGTGCAAGAACACCCTGAACCCCGAGGGCGCCGGCGCGGCCCCGCAGAGCGCCAGGGCGCCGCGGAAGCCGGGCCTCCCGGACAAGGAGCAGAAGAAGCACGACGGCCCCGACTACGCGGAGAAGAGGAGCAAGAGGGTGAGGAGGGACGACGAGAAGTTCTCCGGGGAGCCGCTGCACCGCACGCCGGTCATAAAGATCTCCTACAGCACCCCGCAGGGGAAGGGCGAGGTGGTGAAGATCCCGTCCCGCGTCCACGGCCCAGGCAAACAGCTTTGCCCGGAGCGCGTCGCGCAGAGCGGAGGGGAGGACCCGGAGGAAGGCGGGGACTCGGCGCGCGGTCGGCCACCCAAGTGTCTGACGGGCAAGCCGGCGGGCGGCCAGCTGGCGGCCATCCCGAAGCTGAAGCTGACGCGGCCGGCGCACCCCGGCGCGGACGTCCCGCCGCCCCCCAAGATCCGGCTGAAGCCCCACCGCGTCGGCGGCCGCCGGAGCGTGTCCATCTACAAGGCGGAGCTCATCGACGAGCTGAGCGGCCGGGAGCCCCAGCCTGGCACCTTCTACGCCACCGAGCCCGCCGACGGGGCCCTGGCCGAGATGTCCTCCGGGAGCTCGGGCGAAGATGACGACTTCGGGAGGTTTCCCCAGGGCACGGGCGGGCGCGACGGCCTGGCGTTCCTCATGAAGTATCGCAAGCGGAAGGCGGACTCCTCCAGCCTGTCGGTGTGCAGCAGCGACAGCCTGGACGAGTCCAAGTCGTCTAGTTCGGAGGTCACGTCGCCGGAGCTCTGTGACTGTCTGCCCGGGGACGACGCCTCCGTCTCCTCGTCGTCGAAGGACGAGCGGAAGACGGTGCCGCCGCTGACGGTCCGGCTGCACACCCAGAGCGTGCCCCGGTGCGTCACGGAGGACGGCCGGACTGTTGCAGTGGGGGATATCGTTTGGGGTAAAATCCACGGGTTCCCGTGGTGGCCGGCGCGTGTCCTGGACATAAACCTCAGCCAGAAGGAGAATGGGGAGCCCCCGTGGCGGGAGGCCAAGGTCTCGTGGTTCGGTTCACCGACGACTTCCTTCTTGTCCGTTTCGAAACTGTCCCCCTTCTCGGAGTTCTTCAAGCTGCGGTTCAATCGCAAGAAGAAGGGGATGTACCGCAAGGCCATCACGGAGGCCGCCAAGGCCGTGGGGCACCTGACTCCGGAGATACGGGACCTCTTAGCGCAGTTCGAGACATAACCCTGCCGCAGGAGCAGGTGAGTGCTGGCCAGGCTCGCGGCGTGTCGCCCGCTTCCCGCTGCTTGCTCGCGCCCGGCCGCCGGCACGGCTGAGGGCCTCCGTGCGGGGCTGCGCGGGGAGCCGGCGGGGAGCTGAGCGCCGGCGATGCCTCCTCTGTGTCAGGGCTGGTCCCGTGTGGCCGCAGGGCTGACGGCTGTTTCGAAACAGCAAAGATCTGAACCTGCTTGGAGTCGAGATTGTCCTGACCGGACCTGGCTACTGACCCCCAGCAGTTACCTCTGCAGTCGGGGGCCCTTGGAGGCCCTTTGCTCCCCGCAGTCGCCCTGCAGGGTGGGTTTCTAGGAGCCTGTTTGCTTCATGGCTCTTCGAAGCGACGGTGCCCCAGTCGGTCCGTGGCTGGGGAGCGGTGCGACAGTGTCTCACGCGGTGCTCGAGGCTGCGCTGGGTGTCTGAAGTGGCACTGGGCTGCAGGGGACGAGGTTCTGTGGGGCTTTACCTGCGAGCTCTGGGTTTGAGAACAGGAACAGGGAGCTGATGGTCTGTGACAGCCCCACGGTTCACAGCTGCTGACTGCAGTATGGAGAGGAACGGGCCTCCCTACCTCCTGGGGTGGAGATTTGGTGCCTGAGAGCCCAGGGCACGGTGTGACTAGGGGTAGAAATCCCCTCTGCGGTTCAGTGGGCGCTGCTGTCACATTGCCCTCACGGTGTCCCTGGGAAGAGTCTGGCAGCTGGAGTCACATCCAGAGGTGTGTAACCGCCTTCCAGTCATCTCCGTGGAGACAAGACCTCATGTTCCCCCTCTCCTCTGTCCTGGTGAGACCACAGCTGGAACCTTGTGTCCAGCTCTGGGCCCCTCAGCTCCAGAAGGACACAGAGCTGCTGGAGAGAGCCCAGCACAGAGCCACAGGGA
>JAOXOE010028908.1:0-15324 GCA_028565055.1 Phoeniculus purpureus
CATCAGCAAACTTGCTGACAGTGCACCCTAATCCCTCATCCAAGTCATTAATAAATAGATTGAATAGGACTGGTCCCGGTACCGACCCCTAGGGGGCTCACCTAGATACAGGCCTCCAACTAGACTCTGTCCCATTCACCACTACTCTCTGGCTTCTATCCTGCACCCAATTCAGTATCCACCTCATTACCTGATCATCTAGACCACACTGCCTCAGTTTCGCTGCAAGGATGCTGTGGGAGACCGTGCCAACTGCTTTACTGAAGTCAAGGTAGACCACATCCACTGCTTTGCCATCATCCAAATCCAAACACTATCCAGACTGCATTTGTATAATAGTCAGAGGCATGCTGTAGGGATTAGGATGAGGGTCCTGTGAAGTTGATGGTCATTGCTGGCTCCTGCCCATCCCACAGCAAGTACCTGGGTGTATTGGTTCCATTGCTGAGCTTCTGCAGCAGGCTCCAGCCACAGCAGGGCTGTAGGTCTGTTTAGGGAGAAAATCCTTTCCTTGGACAACATAAAAGCTCTATCTGGCACTCCTATGGCCAAATGTGTCTAGCAATGAGGGTATGAGTAATATGTTCAGAGCCTGACCTTTCAGTAGTTTTGTGGAAGAATTTAAATCAATATTGCTGTGCGACAAATTATAATTTCTGTCATCTGACAATGTTCTGCAGGAAAAAATTGCCTCTCTGAGGAGCATAAAATGTGAAATGGAAACAGCAAAAGCTTTCTTTTCCTTTCTGCTTACTCCCTTGGCAGTGCAAGGAGACTAAAACCTCAAGAGGGATGACTGTGATTTCTGACAAAATACCTGTGTTCTCACATGCCACTGGGCTCTGTGTGTCTGGACATGTACAGACACTGGAGGTCTGTCTATGCTTCTGCCCTCACACAGTATGTGAAGAAAATGCTTGAGTGCACGTTTGCTCCCTTCCAGTGGAGATAGTGTAGTTTTTAATTGATTCTTAACGAGGGCGGAATTTAAATAAAATGAAAAAGGCAGCAGTTCCACAGTGTGTACTATTGATTTATCGTTTCCTTTTTGAGCAGAAAGTGGCAGGTTACAGGGCAAAGAAGTGCTATGAGTGAAGGCAAAAGGATGAAAAGAGTTTGAGAGAAAGGTGGACAAGGAAAGTTAAAAAGAGCATTGGTAGAAGAGGAAGAGACACTGCAGAGAACAAGGCATGCATCTCTAAGAATGCATGGGAAAAATGTGTGCGTGGGGTAACAAAAAGAAAAGGAAACATTGATCTAAGGAGAGGGTAAGCAAGTCAAATAAAAAAAGGGGCAAAAAAAGGAGGTAAAGAACAGGAGATAAGCCACTTTTTCTCAGCAATAAACTCTTGAATCCCTCTCTGCTTCCCTACACTATTTGCTATACTGGGCTGGTGGAGGCTGCTCTCAAAATAGAACCAGCTGGGTGCTCTGGGCTGCTTAGTTGAACCAGTTGTGTGCCCTACCAATTCTCTTGATGCTTTGGGTCCGTCTTTCCAGGGCTGTGAAAGTTAAGGGGTGATCAAGAAACAAAGTGAATGGTGAGGAATATTGAACGGTAAATGCACAGCTCATTACTGTATAGGCCAAATAGACTAATTAATACAATGTCCTACAACTTAAAAGCAAAAGTGTGTGATACATATTTACACCTGTAGTCCAGGGTCTTTTCTTTGCAAAAACAGCACTTGTGAGATATTTTTGCTAAAAGATGATGGAGGGTCAGGGTTAAGACAACTGAACTTTTTTTTCAAGGCATATCGGAAGTTAAAGAGGAGGAGAGTGATTCATCATTCAGAATAGATTTGCTAAATTTACAAATTCCAAGTTAATTCCGATTCTCTTCTCCAGCCTTGACTGGCAACAGCTGTTTACTTTGTTCTACTTTACTCCTTGGTTGCATAATTTCCTCATCATAATGTACCCATTTGCGTGCTGTGAGATCATGAATTGGTTTGGAAGATGGTGGCAGGAAGGGGATTGATCAGTACATTAGGGAAAAAGAGAGCAGTTTGTACTTTGTTTCATTTTCTACTGCCGTTTTCCTCTAATCACTCTAGTAAAGAGTGTTTGTAGGCACGTTTCTGGAAAGAACAAATTTTGATGATTGTAAGATATTTGGGCAAAGCAAACTTGCATTTGTTAGGAGAAGATGGTTCTTTACCCTTTTTCAAACGCAAAGCCACAGAGTGCTGTGACCTCGTTGATCAATCAAGCAAAACAAATTGAATTTTAAGTAATTAATACTTGCTACAATGTGCTTGGGAATATGCTAACAACCGAGGACTATTTGCAAAGAATTACTTCTATTAATTAAACAGACAAAGATCAAACTAATCAGGTAAATCACTCCTTTTGTTCAGGTCTAATAATAAATAGAAGAGATAGGTTTCTTTTGGCTGTTGCACTGCTGATGCCTTCTTTGAAGGATCTTTTGTCTTCCAGTAAGTAAACGAAAGCACAAATTATACCATTCTCACAGTAATTTTATTGTGGTTTGATTTGGAAGTTGTGGTCTCGAATTTCTACATTTTAGAAGAAATGAGGAGTAACTAGTGTCAAGTTGTTGGAGTTCTAGTAATGAGAATGGTGAGAAGAACTGGAGCTGCCCAACATCTAGAAAAGGGAGAATGCACAAAGAATACAAAAAAGAAAGTGGAGGGAGATGCACTGTTTCATATATTTGCTTGGGCTAGAACAAATTACCATGGAATAAAGTAACATTGAGGAGTTCTGAACAAATGAATCTAACTGGAAGGTTGATTAAACCTGAAGGGTTAGTCTCCATCCTTAGGTTTTTTTAAGAGCAGCCTAAGTATGACTTTAAGTCTAAGATATTCCACC
Source organism: Phoeniculus purpureus (assembly GCA_028565055.1). NCBI lineage: Eukaryota > Metazoa > Chordata > Aves > Bucerotiformes > Phoeniculidae > Phoeniculus > Phoeniculus purpureus. Next base: position 2,845 of record JAOXOE010028908.1, read on the forward strand.
TTGAGATATAGACAATAGGCAATATGACATTATTGGTATTACTGCTATGTCTGTGATTCAATACAAGTTGTGTGGAAACTAAGAAATTACACGGTGAGAATGTTTGGTTTTGCCCATAATTTATAGGGACTGGAAGACATCTGGGCATCACCTACTGCAAATGGTATAAAAAAGACACGGGCTTTTGGGAGGAGAAGGAGGTAGCTGCATTGTGCTTTGTACGCATAGTCTGTACATGTCCCACTTTCAGCGAGGTAATGTATTTTCTATCCATGACGAGTTTAGCTGTCTCAAAATCCCCTATGTTAATGCTGCTCACCTGTAATGAGAGAAAGAGGCAAGTGGAGACAGAGATGAAGGCTGTTCATTCCAGTACAAAGAGCTACAATAATCCATGACCTTGAAAACAAAACCATGGAGTTTTGAACAGTGAGATATGCCATGGTTCCTTCACTACAGATTAAGGATTACTTTATTGGTAGAGCTGAAGGGTTTTTGTCAGTCATATCACCAATATCAAGTGAATTTTCTTTTCTGCATCATCCTTCTTACTTGACAGTACCCATGTTGACCTTTTTGGTTATTTCAAAGAGCTGTTCATTATCTAAGAGGCTTTTTTGTTACATGGATGTCTCTGGTGGTGTTTGAGGGTGTCTCCAGGACCATTTTTGCTTAGGCTGCAAGACAGTGGTGCAAAGCTGAATGGTATCCACATAATGCACCCACAAAAACTTTCTGAGACGCCATGTTATCACAACAAGAACTAACTCCTGAGACCATTATATGCATTTATTATACAGTACTAAAGTATGAAAGACTCAATTAACATTTATTTGATATAAAATTAACACTCCTTTCTTCCTCTTCACTGTGCTGATTACGTTAAAACAGAACAATGAGACAGCTGCAGTGGAATAGCATCAGAGAAATTTCTGTCAGCATTTACTATAGGCAAAATTATAAGGCTAGGATTTCTTAGCCAGTTCAGTGAGCCAACTGGCTGCACATGTTGCAAATGCTTTTATGTACTATCATGAACTGCAGAGAGAATACATGGAAATTTTCCTTCTTTTTGAAAAGTAAGAGAATGGTGCAAACCCAGGAAAAATTACCATATTCAACTCTTGCATTGTACTTCTCCTCTACAGCTTTCCAGGGCTCTGAACCAGTGAAGCCTTTAGTGCTTGTAGGACTTTAAGCACCTACGCAGTCCCTTTGAAGTTACCGTGACTCTTGTTTAAAAAGTGCATTGGAACACATTGTGCTTGAACTTTAGTTTGATTTGAATGTCGCAATTTTCCTAATTTTCCTAGGAAAATACTTTACAGTTAATTCAGTTCACATGATTTTAGTAAATAGGGAAAAATTGAATACGAATTATCACCTTTGTAAATCAGTCAATGAAAATCAATTGCATTGCTTTCACTTTTTTAATACTAAAATAAAACTTCTCTAGACTGGGTTACTTTTTCAGGTTCTTTTAGTATAATTTCTCTGGAAGCTTTTTGGATTTGCTTCTATTAAATTTTATACACTTGTGTTCCATGAGAGTGAAAAATAGTATTCCAAATGACAAGTCTGTTGAAACCCTCATTTTTTTTAATCATAAAGGTTTAAAAAAAAAATAGTTCCTTCAAGCTATTTTTTTTTTGCTCTGCGATGGAATAAGAGTAGTAATTTGGCAGTGCAAATTTGCATAGAAATATGCTGCCTAAGAACCCATTTATTACACCAGTTATAACTCAAGCAGATATGAAATGGCCCAAAGGTAAAGCGGAGTTGATGGCAGAATAAAAATGTGCATGTAACTTTCTATGGGTTTCAGTTTGTTGACTTTGTGATTATTTTCATTTCCTATATCTCCAGATGAATATTAACACTTTTTGCCGGATGTTTAGTTGTCTCACTTGTACTGAAATAAGGAAAGTGGGTGCTTTGATTAACAATTGGTTTAATTTAACTATAGCCATTCTCTCCCTTTCTGATATACAACTTTATGGGGGTTTTTAAGGGTGATTTGGTTTTTCTATTTTCCAATGACTCAGGAGGGATAGTCATACACCAAAAGCAATCACACATTGTGGTTTGCTACAGTAATTTTTCTTTCTTTGCAATAGTGGACGTGTACGGCTTCCCATACGTTCAGATTCATTGAACATGATGCTAGAAGAACAGAATTCTATTCCCAGCTCAGTTTTTGGGGTTTTTTTTTTTATTTTCTATCCATATTTCTTCCTGTCTTGCAGCTAAGAAACCTATTTTGATATGAATTTTATTCAACGTATGGAAAACAGACAGTGAGTTAGGGTTCAATAAGAGAGAGCAGCAAAATATACTTCCAAAACTCATAGACCCTATTTCCACTCTGCTGAAATGCATTGGTAAGCTTGTGTGTTCTCAGCTGGTTGGCTTGGCTAGTACTTTCTGGACAAAGATGACTTTTCCTGGAGTGGAGACAGAAAGGGTCTTTAAATAAACCAACAAGAATGGTATTTTTTTCCTCTTATGATGTAGTCAAACTTTTGAGACATAGTTCCAAACACTGAAGCCTGTTTAATGCTGATTCCATGTTTCTTGATCTGCCAGTCAAATCCGATGTTGCATTTCTTCAGTAGAGTCTTGTTATTCCTACTCTTCTGAAACATCACCAGGCTATAAAAATCCAACTTTGAAATTCAAAATGAAACTGAAATATCATGTGATATCACAAAAGTTAAGTGGTCAATTTTTGGTCTCCTATTCTGTTAGTGACAAGTGAAAAACAAAAAAGAAGCCAAAATAGCTTAAGTTTCTGTACTGCAGACAATAATGACCATCACACAGGTTGTTATAATCATAACAGGTTTTTACAATCATAACAGACTTGTGATATTTTTCAGCTGAAATAGTTTAGTGTTATTTTTTTATTCCTGACTAGTGTTGTTTGTTGCTTTAGAGATTAGCTTTGTAATTTTAAACATCTTTTTCTCCCATGCATTATGACCATATGAATCGGGTAATATTCTTCTCCCATTGCTTTTGTTTGGTTTTCTGACACCTTCCATATTGATTTGCCTCAGTGCTGTGTGAAATTGATTGTATTTGTTTCTGAGGCTTCTGGAATTCCGCATCATATTTACCACTCAAGAAAAAAATGACAACAAAGAAATGGGTTTCTTTTAGAAATGAAACAAAAGCCTCATTCAGATGAGAGTTAATTTAATTAAAGTATTTAATCTTCTGCTCCTCCCTATCCTGAAGCAAGAAGTTATGGCACTTCTTCATTTTAAGCTCTCCTTGCCATGTTTATTCTGAGAAATTCTCAGTTTACTGGCAGAAATGAATTTTTTTTCTGTTAGGCCTGCTGAAATTATGCTCTCTGTGACAAAGAGCTTTAGTGCTCCTTTCTGGTTTGACTGTCATCAGCTGACTGAATTAATTGGCTTGTTATAGCATGCTCACTTACATTTAGTACTGCCTGTCACAACCATTCCCATTCCTTTCTGCATGACCAGAAGAAATGAAGGGGAAGATGGCAATTGCTTTCATGGTGAATTCATGTTCTGCTAGATTTGATCCAGAGGGCTTCACTTATGCCCAGATCTGACCACTAAGGAATGCTGACCCCATCGCTTGTACCTGGCATGAAGATGCTTTTAATGCAACATCTCTGTTAGCAAGCAAACCTCTTCCTACCAGCTCAGGAGAGGTACATGACTTCACAAGTCACACTCAGGAGAACTACAGGTTTCTGACACCCTGGGACGAGCTATGTCTGGCATGCCTGGACTTTGGCTAGCGCGTATTGTTCCTCAAGTGGCACTCCCTGATCTCTACCAGCTCAGGATGCTGACAAATGTAGGGCTCAATGAGGAGCTTTAAAAAGAGAAAAAGGTTTGTAGCTATGCATTACAGTTCAATTTAACTTCTAATTTGCTGCTGTAGAAAAAAATTTAGTGAAATACATTTTCATGGTATAAAAAAATACATTTTACGTGAACCTTACATGTTAAGGTTCAGAACCTTCATATCATATGTCAGCATTTTTTTCCCCCACAGAATAACCATATCAGGTCTTTTACATACTGTGAGAGGCCATAGGGAGAGAGGTGCGAGCAAGAGAGAGAAGACAGACAAAAACACTTGCTCCTTGTGTTGGTTATTTGTTTAGAGACGCGAAGGTTGAAGAGGAAACTAAATCATCCTCAATGTAAAATGTATCTTATAGCGGTATTAAGAAATTCCACAAAAGAAAAATGACCACAAGTCTGGGTATTCTTTTTTCTTTCTCCTACTTCCTGCCATGTTTTTATGGCTGTTATTGAACACAATTCATGGCACAACAGATTAATCTCTTGAATAATGCTCCCCAAAAGCAGGAAAAAGCCTCAGACCATATGCACCTGCGATCTACAAGGTGCTACAACAACCTGTTTATGGGTGGCTGCTAGGGAGGATCAGAAATGGGGGCTGCTTTGAAAGCACTTTGTCCCAGAGGGCACTTCCAAGGGGATCACTGAAAGAAGCAAGAAACTTAAGACAAAAGACCACTTCTGTGTGGTGTAGTCAGTCCCAAAGGGTTCAGCCACCTCTTCATGATGGGACAGAGGTCAAGGACCCCAGGGAGAAAAGATGTAACAAGCATCATCATAGGGAAAGGGCACTAGTCCTTGTGTCTTAACCCCTCAGTTTGGAGAGCTGTAAATAAAGCATATTCTATGCAGGTCAGAGTGACAGCAAAGGTAAGAACTCAATGGAGACAGATGGAGATGTCTTGCATAGTGATCTGCTTGTGTCAGAGACTGATAATACTTCGTTGGTTGGGCAGGGGTCATCAGTCAATTTTTGTTGAATTTCCATCTGCCCAACTGCATTTCAAGTAGGGGTGGGATACAGAAATAGTTTTAAACAGCTTAAAATATTGTAACCCTTTATTTTTTTCTCTGTTGCTTAGACTTAGACTTGAGTTACAGACTCAGAGCATTGGGGTAAATATCACAGACCCTGTCAACAAGTCAGAATACTTGTCATTAGTGATTGCCACTTTCATTTTGTGGCAATCACTTGTGACTCCCACCATGGTCTGTTTAAGATAATAGCTAAAAACCCAAAAGTACCTGGCTAAAGGAAACGCTAATCTGTCTGTAGATAGAAGTTTTGCAGCCCCTTGTCCTGATGAGTGTATAATTTTGTATAAATCGTATAAAAATCGTATAATTTTGAGCATTAAAAAAATAGAGTCAACCTCCTGATGTCAGGCAATGAGATTACTTTGGTCAGTGCTTCAGGATCTTTTAAAAACTGTATTAAGAGATATAACCAAGTCACTGGGGAATCTTTTTCAGTGCAATGCTATTGACCGGAGAAATGTGTCTTCTTGAATCATTACTGCCTTGAGATATAAATCCTTAAGGATACTATAGATGCCAAGCCTGTAGATTATTTAGACAGCTGATGTTCTGATGTTCCAGTGAAAACTTGCTCTGAACAGGAGCTCTTGGACTATTCACTACATAATTATTCAGATTTTCAGTTAATGTATCATGAGCAAGATTTTTAAACTTAAAAAAAAGCAGTTTATAGCAAATTATAACAGTTGACAGGGTGAAAACACACTCCTCTTCAAGTAACTCTCTTCAGATGAACTACACCTTCAGAATATCCTTATGGAGTAGGGAAAATTCATAAATGCTGTTTCGTAGATAAGGAAATGTGGTTGCAGACAGCATAATGACTTTCTTAATGTTGTGGCAGATTTCTTCCTATCTGCTTCTCTCCATGGATCTAGGTCATGGTAACATAATTATACTACGTCACCTTTTCCTTGCTGCAGCTCGATGGCTGTGGGAATGTTGCTGGTAGAGCTCCTACTTTGTCTTCAGGCTAGGCTTTGGCTAGGCTTCGCCTCAGCCTCCTGTTTTGTGCTCCTCTGTACCTAGGAAATGACTGGAATAACCTTAGAGTAAATCAGTCTGGTAGCAGCATTTCTGAAATGAAAGTCTAGTTAACAGAGACAAAAAGAGCATTAAACATGGTTAAAATTTCTTCACAGTTTACTTTCTTCACATGGTTTACTTCTACACAGTGAGGGTGACACAGCACTGGAACAGGCTGACCGGGGTGGGTTGTGGAGTCTCCCTCTCTGGGGATGCTTAAAACTCTCATGGACATGTTCCTATTTGACTTGGTCTAGGTGATCCTGCTGTGCCAGGAGAATTGGACTAAATGATCTTTCGAGGTCCCTTCCAATCCCTAATGTTCTGTAATTCTGTAATTTCTGTTTGCATCGCCCTTCTGTGCTGCGGCAGGAGCTGCTATTTCCAGTGAGGCTGGTGGCCCCATTTCTGAGGGGCACAGTCCTGCGATTGTGCTGGTGAGTGGCTCATTCATGCCTGCCTTTGGGTCCTGCACTGCTCACCAGCATGGATCGTCTTAGTATGCAACACATTTGCACTCCAGCTGCCTCACTTGTTTGATCTTGTGGTAGCGGTATGTTTTGTAACCCTATGTGAGGTCAGTGCTCCAGAAAATTTTCCTCAGACGTTGCTGCTCTTTCTTGGATGCTTGTGAAAGTACGTACTTAAATAGGTTCTTCAGCATCATCGTGAGAGGGATTTCGAGAGTTTCACTGGGGAAGAAGAAATTGCAAACACAGGAAACTGAATTTTATATTCCCCATCCTTGAGTTGCTTTACTGTGAGAAGAGTGAAATGATCTGTGCATCCTTCTCATTTCCCCTCCCTCTCCAGAATAATCTCAACCTTCATTTGTCTTGCATCCTTTTGGTTTATCTTCTCTCTCATCGCACCTGCCCTGAAACATCTCTTCTAGAAGCACTGCCTGCTGCATCTCTCTATCTGATTTCTTCTTGGAAACCAACCTGTCTCAGTCTAATCTAGAGAGAAAGCTGACCCTTCTTGACTGGCTTGATGGGTGACTAATGTCTTTCTTTTGCCTTCACCCAAATATGGCAACTTGAGTCATTGTCATTCATCACATCCCTTGCTCACTCTTTCTTCGTTCCCCTGATGAGAAATTCTCAGCCGATGTGTGCATGATAAACCTAACCTGCTAGACAGTCCCAGGGCACTGATGTGACCCACAAACTCACATCATGCTTTGTCTCCACTGATCTGCTGCTCCATTCAGGGATGGACTGTCTCTTTCCACATTTTCTGGAGCTAGTGTGCTGATGAGTCTGAGAGTTTGGTTCTTCAGTCACTTCTGGACATTATCACTGGAACTAATCATCTAGTTAATTAAACTGTCTCCAATTTACGTGAATCTTGTGCCTTGGCCCAGATCTTTGATTTACATTTCTGACCAGCCCAAACTCTTCATTTTGGCAATTTATCAAATTGTACAGATGCATCAAAAAGCTCATCATTTCCCAGTAAAATATGATTCTTTTTTGCAAATAGTAACCCAGCCTGTCACAGCTGCTATTCACAGGACTTGAATTATACATGGGCAATCTGGAAGTGTTTTGAAGACTCAGCCAGCCAGAACAGACATGGAGCTACACAGAATGTTTCCCCACTCCTACCCTACCTGCTGGCCCCAAGATGTCCCCTGTGGATGTGGATGGGAAGCGTTCCATCCTTCAAGCAAGCTGTGCTGACATCCTGCAGAGATCAACCCATGAAACTGCCACTGTCAGGGAGCTGCTCACCACAACCTCATGGATACTGTACACTCATTTGAATGTCTGACATTCAGATATTCAAATATGTATATATTAGGGGAAACATTAGTCTTCAGCAAGCAGAAAGCCTCTCATTTGCTCTGATAAATTATTCATTGTAAATAATTTGTTCAGCAACAATCCCCACCAACAACAGGGTTCATTTTTCCTTCTTTCCATGATATTAGGGATTCTTCTATCAACAGTGATACCCAGAACAAACACAGTAATATTGAGTTGGGGTTTTTTTTTGTCTTTCTTAAGAACCTACATGTTCTGTAGAAATGGATATAATGTAAAAGTGTAGGTATATGCGTGTTTAATTCTAGTTCAGGGACCTAAGTCAAGAAATCTCTCCTGGGCATGCACATAGGCACACATTCCAGTGAGAATGCATTTCACAGTCCAGTTAGTATTAGAAATCATTTTTTTTAGGTGTAGCTTTTTCATGTAAGTGACACCTTTAGCTGTGTTATGAAATCGCTTCTCTATTCCTCTAGTTAAAAACGTAACAGTTTTTAGTGTTGAAGAAGAGATGAGACAGAAACTTCAAGTAGTCAGGTACATTGTCCTGCAGCAAGGGAACCTGCTCAGAAAAGAGTAAAAAAGCAAGGCAGTGCTTGTCCCAGCTTCTGGAAAAAAGAGGTTTGGAATCATTATGAGCCATGAGTATGTCTTGAGGCTTTGTAATCTGTAAGAAATGCATAGCTGTCCTGTCTCAGTCAGAGTATTTGAAAAAGAACCTGTCGTTTATAAGAGAATATGCAACAAATACCAAGGGTGAATAACTTACCTTTATTAGTTTTTTCCCCCTGTTGGTGGGAAAAATCTCAGGGGCTCTTCTCTCTCTCCAGGTAGAAATGTATATCTTCTTGTAAATCAATAATTAAATTTTTGCATTCTGTATTCCTCGCCATCATTACCTTTCCTTGTTCTTATTGTTATTCTTGCAATCTCAGTGTTACTATTCTTCTGGTAGCCCCATCCCAAAGGCAGACATGATTTCAGAAGACTTCTGGATGACTTCAGAAGAGATGTGGATGAATAATATCATACTGAGGCTGTATAAACAGAGTTGAACTTTGGTCCATTCTTTCCTCTTTGCAGTCTTCCAACCAGACAAGCAGAGAAGAAGGAACTGTAAGTTCAGCCACCTCAGGCTATCCCTTCCTTACTGAATGATTTCCTCCAAAAGTTACTTAGGAGGAGAGAGAAGAAAATCTATATTTGTAAATAAACACGAAGCAAAGTAGAAAGGTAAACATCAGAGAATGTTTATTAAGGATGAATAGCGGAACAGTTAGTAACAGAGAGATAGCATTACCCCATGGTAACTCTAAGTAATTTGTCTGTGGCAAGAAAGATAAATGAACAAATGCTGAGGTTTTAAGTGTAAAAGACCTCATTGCTCTTTTAATTTCTGAAGGCCTTCCTTCTTTCAACCCATAGACGCCCATTTTCACTAAAGAGCTGCCATCAATGTTCTACAGGATTTAATATTTGAGCTTTCCACTCAGTTTGGGAGTCTCAACAAACTGGAAACAACATATTTGCCATCCCCAAACACTTAATAAAGTCACAAATAAATTGGGATAGATTAGCTCCTTCTGGTGATGTGGATAAGGAGTACACAGTCTGTAGCTGAATGAGGTAAATTTATGGATAAAGAAAATCCGAGAACTGGTGTTCTGTGGTATTTTGTTGCACTGTGATTGCACTTGATTCTTTACAGCCAAAGGTTGTACCAGGTCAGTCGGGTAATGAATTCTCAGAGGTGGTTTCAGCCTGGCCATCTTGTTCTTAATTGCTATACAAAAAAATACAAATCAATTTCCTATTCATTTATCCAGTCCTGCCCTTGCTACTGCCTTTGAGCTAGGCTATGTTTTCTGAATACTTTAACCTGCAGAGATTAATATTTACTGAAATCAGCATTTCTGCAAAGAATTTTGCATTTGCTGTGTGTTAGTGATGTTACTGCCTGTGTTAGCTCTCTTCTCTGGATCAGATTTGCTTTGTTTTCTATAAAGCAGTTGAGATTTATGGTTCAGGTCACTTCGTTTTATGAGATTATTGTATAGTGTGACTGATCTTACTGCAAGCAAAGCTTTTGCTCATATTTCCATTTCTTTTTTCTCATTCTATAGTCAAGGAAATTGGCCAGTTTGAAAACTGTAGCTGAGCTGATATTCTGTTTTAAAGCCTTCAAGTATTTAATTCCCCAAACTGATCCTGTGGCAGTGAATTCTTCATTAAGTTGTGATGAGTATATGCAGATGCTCATTCAGCTATTTATAGTGCCTGCAGTGAAGTAATGTCCAGGCATTTGCTTCCTCAAAGAAATAGGAATAATAAAAAAACCTGAACACAACCCAAACCAAAAAATTGTTTTCTGAGCTATTTTAACAGGAAGTAAGACAGGGAAGTACTTCTGCGGGAAGTAAGACAGGGTAATCCAAGAAACAAGGCCACAAGCTGTTTTCTCCATGAAAACTGCAAACACACAATGCTTTTGAAAGAAGAATACTAAGTTAAAACTTTGTTTGCAAAGCTGCTTTGCAGCCTCCTCTGGCAAGTGTAATGGTAATGGCTGGTACTTCAAGACCTGGAAAGTTGTAATTAGCACTCAAAGCCTTTTTATTGAAACATCACAGAATAGCGAACTCCCTAGTTTCCTGGTGCTTCACTTCCCAAAAGAGAGGACAACTACCATTTTCTTCATTTAAGACATATTTTCTGCCAAGAGTAGCTATTAGTTGATGTTTTAATGCTGCAGAAGTCGTCAAATGAGAGAATCTTTGCCCTGAAGAACTGAAAAAAAATGGGTATGAGAAAGGAAGTCAGCAGGGCAAACAGAGTTAGCTTTGCTTTACTGACACGAAATGGAGAGCAAGGGACAAGAGCTTTTGTTAAGACATTCCAGAGACAAATGATGATGTCAGCTGTGCGTCAATGTATCCGAGTCTGTGTCATCAGAGAGAGTGAGGAAAAGATGAGGACATTAGATTCAGCAAGGGTGCAACTAAAATTGCTTTAAAATGAAGAGAAGCCTTTGGATCAACTGAGAAGAATCCGTTTTTATTTCTAGTGATTCAGTCAGTGACTGGGGCTGAGGATTTTACCTCACAGACTTCCGTCTTGTTTTGAATCCCTATGGATCTCAGTGCACAGCATATCTCAGGACTATTCCAGTATTCATACGCAATTATATCATGTTACACATTCAAAATCATAGATTTGAACTGAAGTGCATCTTGAAGCTGAATTTCTGCCAGACTGGAGGCTCCATCATTTTCACCCCAAATTTTTCCCCAACTGGCTACTCCCAGTGTTCTGCCATGCAAACACCTCTGTGGAGCCGTCACTGCCTTTTTTCCTGCAAGTCATTCTCTGCATGTGGTAGTGGCAGGAGTGCATCATATTTGAATTTCACTTTCTTATGTGGCTTTTACAACTCTTGTGTTCAAAGCCTGACCAGATGGTTCTCCATGTCAGAATCCATCAGATATTTTCTTTTCCATCACTCGTGTAAAGAATTTGGGTTATCTGGACACATAGAATCATAGAATCATAGAATCATTACGGATTGGAAGGGACCTCGAAAGATCATCTAGTCCAATCCGCCTGCAACAGCATGGTACTGTAAGAACAAGAGCAAATGCCAAGCACAGAAATCTGTCTTTCTTCCTTGATTTATCTTTTCTTTTTTTCTTTTTTTTTTTTGATTGCAGGTATTGGTCTCATGGGTGGCTGTGTGGGTGGCTCAAAAGTGACCATACATTTACAAGTTTTGATTAAAATAGCTGAAATCCATTAAAAACCCCCTCTTGTATAGGAAGCATTTCAGCACTGAGCAGCATGAAAGGATGAGATCAATAATCACGTTGCAAAACTCAACTTCTTGCTGTGCCTGGCTAATGTAAACTAGCTGAGCTCTAATATTGAATCCAGCTCTCCCAATTTGTCCCTCAAATATAGTGTCGTCCCTTCTTCCTTTTCACCTAGTTATCTTCTAGGGCTATATCCCAATTCAGCTATCAGAAACATGTTTTACTTCCTTGCAGTTTATACCCATGTCTTTCATTCGTCTCCTTGATCTGTCATTTAGGAATGACTACAGAATGGCCTCATGTTCACATATATATCTCTGTGCAGCCTTTATTTTAACGTTGTTTTCAGTCATTATTTGCCCTCAATACTTGATGCATTCCTTCAAGAACAGGTTTATATCAGGAAGAAGGAAAGACTTGTTTAACCAGCAAATGCATATCATGAGGGAAAAGATGGTGGGAGATCTATCGTGACATCTTGTGAGCTGACAGTGTGACAGAACCATTGCTTCCTAAAAAAACCCTGCAAAAATAGCAACTAGAATGGGCTATTTATTTCCTTTGGTCTTCTTCAATGTTTTCACAACTTGTGTAATTCTTTACATAAGCAAAGTTCATCATCATTAACTCAGGTCCCACTCCTGACAGGCCTTTTACCAAGTCTCTGTAGGGCCTGCAGAATAAATCTTATGAGGAAAGACTGAAAACATTGAGACTTTTTAGTTTGAGGAAGAGAAGCTGAGAGGAGACCTCATCACTCTCTACAACTATCTGAAAGGACATTGTGGAGAGGTTGGTGTTGGTCTCTTCTCACAAGTAATTAGTGATAGAACAAGAGGGATTGGGTTCAAGTTACAAAAGGATAGGTTTAGACTTGATAAAGTCTAAACTTGACTTGGAGGGAATCCAATGTAGAGCAACGAGGATGATGAAGGAAGTGGAGCACCTCCCTTATGAGGAGAGGCTGAGGGAGCTGGGTCTCTTTAG
>JAOXOE010028909.1:0-15320 GCA_028565055.1 Phoeniculus purpureus
AGCTGAGGGTCCCATCCTGTTGCCCCCAGTCCCAGCAGAGCTGAGGGTCCCATCTTATTCCCTCAGTCCCAGCAGGGCAGAGGGTTCCATCCCGTTCCCCCCAGTCCCAGCAGAGCTGGGGGTTCCATCCCATTCTTCCCAGTCCCAGCAGAACTGGGGGTCCCATCTTATTCCTCCAGTCCCAACAGAGCAGGGGGTCTCATCCTGTCCCCCCCCAGTCCCGGCAGAGCCGCTCTCCTTGCAGGGAGGAGCCGCTGCAGAAGTTCACGGGCAAAACGGACCCCGTGGAGGTGCTGAGGGCCCTCCGCACCGAGAAGGACAACTTCAAGAAGCCCAAGGAGCGGCCCCATCCCCAGGCAGTTCTGGCCTTCGACTGGGGGCTTTTCAGCCCCTTCCTTGAAAAGAAGTGAGCGGGGTGCTGGATCCCCCCAGCGCAGCAGCCCCGTCACCGCTGGGGTTGGGGCTGCGGCTGGGCGGCTCCGATCAGCTGCTGGGGGGTTGGTTTCTGCCTGTGATCTGGTTTGGGGCCGCTCGGCTTTGCTGCCCCCCGCCCCAGGAGCTTTGCTGAGCCCCCCAGTTCCTCGGATCAGAGGCTGTGGGTGCCCTCAACCAGCAGCCAAGCCCCACCCCGTGGCCACTGGGATTGTGGTGCCGCTGGCCAGGAGGTGTTTTGGAGGGGAGAGGACCCCCCATACTCCAGTTGTTGAGGTTGGTGGGAACCCTCCTCTGTTCCCGACTGCTCGTCCCAGTCTATGGAGCACTGGGGGTACTGGAACAGGGACTGGTGTCGCCTCTGGTGTTCAGCTCTTTGACCTGAGCTGAGAGTGGGGTTCTGGGGGGGTCTTTATAGCCCTTTTAGCCTCCAAACACAGAAGCATCACGAACGCAGGAGCCACCCAAACACTCAGGATCCAACCCCGCTGCTCTGGGAGGCGCTTTTGCAGCTGCGAGAGGGGTTCAGGCAGCAGCCAACCTCCGTGTCCATCAGCAAAACCCCCCCGAAGACGTCGCTGAAGCTTCTGTTACCGCTGCCTCTTCGCCAGAACAAGAGCTGAGGAGCCTCTGAGCCCTCCAGCCTGAGCATCAGCAGCCCTCTGGTTTCTTTAAGGCAGTTTTACGGGGTTTTTTTTAGGGTGGCTGCGAGAGCCCTGCGTGTGGGACAGTTGCAGGCAGCTCTGGTTTCTTCTCTACCTCCACCTGTTCCCTCTGGGTGCAGAGGAGATGGCCCCGTGATCCCTTCCCCTACCTCGTTGTTTTGAGCTGCTTGGATTGAGTTTTCCAGCTCCTGCACTGGAACGTTGGGTCGCCTGTGGTGTGTGGACTGTGAGCTGTGGCTGTGCCCTGCGTCTGAGCTGCTCTTCGCTCCTGCGGTGAAGTTCTTGTGGCAGGATTTACCCCCCCTGCCCTTTACAGGAGGGGAAGGATCAGTGCTGTGGCACCAGCTGCTGTGAATCTGTTGCCTCACAGTGACTGAGTTTGAATCCCACGGTAGAGTTTGCAGAGGTCTCCCGGCTGTTCCTCTGGGACTGGGTTTATCCTGGGAGCGCAGATGCACCCATAGGTGTTTCAGGAGGTTCCCAAACCAGCCCTGGGGCTGCTGGTGTTGACAGCAGCAGCAGCTTCCAGCTCCAAGGCTTTGGAAACTGGAGCTGTGGGCAATGCCAGCAGCGAGAGGGTTCACAGGAGCCCAGTGGGGTGGGTGGAGGTGCCCTGGGGCTGTTGGGAACCTGGGGAGGAGACAAAACGCTGAGCCCTAACTGCCTGATGTGCAGCTGCCTGAGCTGTTTAGCTCTGCTCGTGTGGCCTGACCGTGTCCTCTGCAGAGCCAGGGGTCTCCTCTGCACCGATGTACAGGGATAGGGACTCAGCCCCTCTTTGCACTGGCAGTGGGGCCTCGGAGGGGGGGGAAACCACGGGGTTCAGCAGAACAGCCCCAGGGTTTGGCAGAGCCACCCCAGGGTCTAACCGAACCACCCCAGGGTTCAGCAGAACCCCCAGCTATGGCACAGAGCTGGAGCATCTGCCAACACTCCCTAGTGACTGGGGCAGGGCCGGGGAGGGCAGAGGGAGATTCCTGCGGAGCAGACACTGTGAAATCATCGGCAGCGCCTGGCAAATGTGAAACTTTTATTTAAAAAGAATAAAACAGCCAACCTTCGAGCTGCTGGCTCCTACTTCCCTCTGGGAAGGGCACCGGTGGGGACTGTGCCCTGTCAGCATCGCTCGTTGCCCTGGAGGACGCAGGGACCCGGTGTGATAAAGGTGTGGGCAAGGGAGTGGCCTGGGCTGGCTGCAGCAACCGGCTCCATCGCAGCTTCCTTGAAGGAACAAAGTCCTGGGGCTGCTGTCTGCAGCGTTTTCACGGGCTTCACTCTGCTTCCTGCAGCGCCCTGCTTCCCTCGCAGGGCAGGGACTGCAGACAGAAGTGCTGAAGGGAGTCTGTGATGCTCTGAAGTGCACAAGGAGATTCCAGCTCTTCCTCCTTCAAGTAGAGCTGCAAGTCCCCTCCTGAAAACCCACTGATTCCCATTACCTGGGGTGGAAGAGCCAATCCTGTGACTCTCTCCAGCCATCGCCCCCCTCCCGGTTCCAGACAGACTGTTGTAATTAAAACCACTCCAGCTTCTTCATCGATGTTTGTTCACTGTCCCACCTTGGCAGCACTGGAACAGCCCTGGGGATGATGTTTCCTGAGCTGCTGGTGCCCACCCTCAGCCAGGGCCCAGCTCCTGCAGTCAACCTCGAGAGGAAGAGCAGGACCTGAGGGCTAATCAGCCTGTTTCTACCTAAACGCAGAGCCAACCACAGACCTGACGGCACAGCCCGGCTGAGCAATGCAGAACCCATCGGTCTGCTGCGAGCCAAGGACTGCAGAACCTTGAATCCCTCAGCGCTGGCAGGAACAGGGCTGAGAGGGAGCAGGATTTGGTCCTTATGGACCGTGCAGAGGCTACGATGCTTCAGCACTGCTCCTGACCAGGGCTTGGGTTTTATTTGCCCCCCTTCCACAAGGATAAAGCTGTAGGAATTCACCCTGCTCATCCCTAACTGGAGTCACAACCAGCTGGTCCTGGAGACGGCAGAGAGCTCCGACGGCCTTTTGGGGACCACAAACACAATCCGAGTGTGAAAGGCACTGAGCGGCCGCGTCGGGGCGTCAGCCGTCACCACTTGATGTTGAAGGCGGCGCTGGGTTTCTCCACGGCGTGGTACTGCGTGTGCAGAGCCCGCGCTGCCTCCTGCGAGCCCGCGCCGCCCAGCCAGCGCTCGTACAGCTCCCTCACGGGCCCGCTCTGCTCCGGGGCTGCGGTGGGGAGAGACTCGTACAAGCTCTCCACTCGCTGGAGCTGCTCCTTGCTGGACTCCCCATCCGGCTTGATCTGGCCACCCCCGTTCAAGCAGCCTGGGAGAGGGAGAAAGGGCCACTGAGCCTGGGGGTAGTGTCAGCGGGGTCAGGGAGAGACTCAGCTGCGGCTCATTCACTCTGCACCTGCAAGCGGTTGCAGGGCTGGAGACACCAGTATAAGGGTGGTTTGCTCTCCAGTCACCTCACAGCAGCAGGGCCTGAGCAGGGAGATCAGTGGCCCAGGGCTACCTCAGCTTGTGGCCAGTGATACAGGCAGAGCGGGGAGCTGGGGACAAGGTGAGGAGGCAGCTCTGGGAGTCACTTCCTGCCTCCAGAGGAGCTGGAGCACACCCTGGTGGAGAAGCACCCTGGAGGCTCTGCTGAAGGTAAGAAGGTGCCTGAGCTATGGGGTGGAGGTGCCTGGGAGGGGAGAGGAGCAGCGCAGGGGGTGTCTACCCAAAGCAGAGTCAAAGAGAATCAGGAAGGAGGGTGCCCAGGAAGCCGAGAAGAGAACAAAACGGGTCGAAAGAGCTTTGCTCCACCAGCTGCAGCAGCTGTTCTCTCAGAGCATCAAGTGTCCCCAGTGCAGCTCCAGAGACAGAAGGTCCTCACATGCTGAAGAGCTCAGAAAGCTCTTAAGAAGCCCCTCAAAAACGCTGACTCTGCAAACGGGAAGGTCACTGTGCAGCCTCACCTGAGGGACAGGCCATCACTTCGACGTAGTGATAGGGCGACTTCCCTCGCTTCAGCTTCTGCACCAGGTTCTGAATGTTCCGGAAGCCGTAGGCCAGGGCGAACTGCAGCAGCACCGCCCCGTCCTTCTCCAGCGTCACCTCCTGGAAGTCCTTGTTTCTGAGGAGCAAGAGCAGGGACGACAGGTTGAGGATTGAGGGGGGCAGATTGGGGCTGGACAACCTTCAAAGAGCCCTGTGCTAGCGCAGAGCTCGGCGAGGTCTGTCAGAACCCTGTCCCAGTTCTCTGCCACCCAAACAAAAGAGATGAAGATCTTGCAGAGCCTGCTCCAGTCTCGGGTGAGTCACTCAGCAGAGTCTGAGTGGAATCTGGGCTGAATAAACCCTTACATCTCAGCTGTGCTGGATCTTCTGAGCTGCCTTCAGTGCATTAGTCATGCCACAGAGGAAATGTAGTGCTGGGGCATAAAACCAGGGAGCAGAACCATCCTGAGGGCTTCCAGACTCCTCAGGTCAGTGGAAATAGCTGCTTCTGATTGAAAAAGTTATTTGATTTATATTTATATCCCAATATTTATATTGAGGGGTTGGAGTGGGGCCAGAGAGGGGCTGAGGCAACTGGGGTTATAGAGTCTAGAGAAGAGGAGGCTGAGAGGAGACCTCATTGCTCTCTACAGCTCCCTCAAAGGAGGTTGTAGTGAGGCTGGTGCCAGTCTCTGCCTCCAAATTACTGATGATAGGACGAGGGGAAATGGCCTCCAGTTGCATGAGGGGAGGTTTAGGTTGGATCTTGGGAAGAAGCTCTTTGCTGAGAGAGTGGTTGGGCACTGGAACAGGCTGCACAGGGAGGTGGTGGAGTCCCCATCCCTGGAGGAGTTTAAAAACTGAGTAGCTGGAGCACTTGAGGCCATGGTCTAGGGGTTAGGGAGCTGTTGGGCTGAGGGCTGGGCTTAATGCTCCTGGAGGTCCTCTCCAGCCAGGATGATTTTGTGATTCTCTGATTCAAGTGTTTAATGTTGAGAATCAAGGGGACTGCTTCTCCCTGGATGGGTTGCACAGCTGTGGAGACATGGAGCTCAGGGACAGAGGTTGGGACAGTTGGGTTCAGGGTTGGACTTGATGAGCTTAAAGGTCTTTTCCAGCCTCAATAACTCTGTGATTCCATTGATCTGTTCTGGTGCAACCATATTCCAGTCACTGGAAGGATGTGGAGATATTTGGAGGCTTTGTTCCAGTTCACTTGGCTGAAGACAGTAACCCTCTTTAATGTTTGCATTAGGATGTTGTGGTCAACCTGTGCATGTCACAAGAGTGTTTCTGGCAGATGTGAATATTACCCAGGGGAAGTGTTCTTCTTGTACACACTTGTGTAGAGACAAGCTCAGCCTGTCACTCGATGAAAAATAGGACCTATCGCTTTTGCTCTTGCTGACAAGGTAGATGGTTCATCTAAGCAGCTGTGTAGTTTCGTTCCATGTCCATAGGAGACAAGAGAATGAGCACCTCCTGAGGGTCATCCCTCTAACATGGTTCCTGTGACAGGCACAGCTGTCCATCACAGAAGCCTTTTATTTGTCTTTAATTCCAGCTTCATAATGCTTCCACCTGGACTGGCATGAAGGAAAGAGCAAATGAGTTGCCAAACAAGTGAGGGCATGCCTTGTGTTTAGGGTGATCACCACATGAGAATACCCTTAACATCACCTGCTGTCTTTGAATCAAAGGAAGCACAAGGGCCATTCATCTCTTCTGATAGGACAGATAGGTAGCAAGAAAAAAGTATTTCCTTACTGTGGAGTTCTTAACTTCGATAGAATTGTTATCCCTGGGAAACTGTTTAATGTTTTTCTATTTATAGTCTGTGGGCCAGCAAGCATTTAATCAGTTGCCCAACACCTAAGGAGCACAAATTAGTTGTTTTCCATTCTACTGGAGCTTTTTAAACACAAATCAGCAGTGCACTTCGACATGCTCAGAAAGTAACCCCAGGAGTGGTGGAGAAGTGTTGTCTAAGGAGTCTTAGCATGACACAGTAGTTCTTCCCTTCACTCTCTGCTGGAAGAATGGCTTATTTAATTTAAATAAATTGCCGATTCTGTAGTTGCTTCCTGAGATCTTGTCGTTGGCTAAATCGGGCTTCCTAGAGGACAGGGTAATGTTTTACTGTTAATTTCTGAGCTCAGTAGGGTAGAAAATGCAAAATAATTCAGCTTTAGAAGCCATCAAACATGTATGATAGCACAATTTCCTTTCTAAGCATCATCTGTGCGTGTCAGGGAGACAGAAGTAATTGAAAACATCGTATAAGTGTGCATACATTTAAACAGAGGGGCTGCTACTGCTGTAAGTGAAAGGGCTCACCTCAAGGTCTTCTGTCAGCCATAAAAGAAAAGATTTAACTTTGTAAAAAGCAGATAATTGGGTGCAGATATAACAAAAGCACAGGTTTGTTTTAGGGGCAGTGTTTTAGGGGAAATAGTAATTCTTGAAGGGATCCTAGTGAGATCTAGTTCTCGCTTTTCTTTCTCCTGTCAGATTTCTTGTGCTGCTCTGTCTTCCAGAAGCCCTGAGGTTACATTTCTTTCCACAAATCCCAACCAGTGTCTCATTTTTGGCATACTAATACTGAGTAAATACTGCCTAGAGAGTAAAACTTCAATTGTTTAAAGTAAGGAGACGTGATGTTTGTGTTGTGGGGAAGTTTGTTAATGGAGCTGGGATGCTACAACTTGGTTCTTCACCCAATTTCTCCCCTTCCCTTGACCTCTGAAAGCATTGAGCCTGGATCTGCACGGAGCCTGTGCTGTGCTCCTCAGCTGACTCTCTGTCAATAGCTTGCAGATTCTGATTGACTTAATTAAATGGATTTGCAACAGTGGGACCATGCTCTTTCCCCAGGGCAGGACAGGGCAGACTCTGTAGCACTTGCCTGCTTGTCTCTGATCTTTTCTGAGTCCCACCCGTGGAGTGTGGGTATAAGCCAGGCTGCTGTTTGCTGATAACACGCCAACTGTGAAAGCTCCTAATTGGGATCAGTCGTAATGGGGCTTTGCACCTATGGGATCCTGCCCAGTTGAGTGCTGAGGCTGAAGGCATGGTGCTCATATCCAAAGCGCTCAGCTTCTCAACCACTTGTACAGCAGGGAACCACCCGCAAGCCAGCATCACTAAGCTGGTTTTAATATCCACATTTTGATGCTGTGCACATGGTTTGTACACACTGAACTCCGGGTCCATAAAGCTCATTCCCAGTGAGAGACGCATGTGAGGCAGCTTGTCACCTTCATGGTGGACAGCAGGATGGTAATGAGCTAGCAATGTGCCCTCATGGACAAGAAGGCAAATGGCATCCTGGGGTGCATTAGAAAGGGAGTGATTAGTAGACGGAGAGAGTTTCTCCTCCACCTCTACTATGACCTGGTGAGACCACATCTGGAATACTGTGTTCAGTTCTGGGCCCCTCAGTTCCAGAAGGACACAGAACTGCTGGAGAGAGTCCAGCACAGAGCCGCAAAGATGATGGAGGGAGTGGAACATCTCCCTGATGAGGGAAGGCTAAGAGAGCTGGGTCTCTTAGTTTGAAGAAACGGAGACTGAGGGGTGACCCCATTAATGTTGATAAATATGGAAAGGGCAGGTGTCAGGAGGATGTGGCCAGGCTCTGCTCAGTGTCATCCAATGATAGGACAAGGAACAACAGATGTGAGCTGGAACACAGGAGGTTCCATATCAATATGAGAAGGAACCTCTTCAAGGGGAGTGTGACAGCACTGGAAGGGGCTGCTCATGAAGGTTGTGGAGTCTCCTTCTCTGGAGACATTTAAAACCTGCCTGAACATGTTCCTGTGTGACGTAATCTAGGTGATCCTGCTATGGCAGAGGGATTGCAGTAGGTGATCTTTTGAGGTCCCTTCCAGTCCCTAATGTTCTATGATTAATCAGAATCACAGAATTAACCAGAATCACAGATTATCTTGTGAATCTGCAATGTGATGACATGGTGTCCAGGCTGTAGATTCTGTTTTACTCATTCAAGGGACTTGAAGTTCTCTCACTTTTATCTGCATTTCCAATGATTGTCTGGATGTCCTACTCATGTAGTTAGTTTTATGTAGTCTGTCAGAATAGATTCTTAGCATGTTGTAGTTAGCACACGGGAACAAGTTCTTTGAGCACAGGGAAACATTTTGATGGGGGTGAGGACTGGAAGAAGGATGAGCCAAGATGTGATAACTGCCATGAGTTTAGGAAACGGACAAATGTAGGTGTAGTATCAGGAAATACTTTGTCATCTTAATGTCTGCTAGTATATGAAATAATCTTCCAATTCAAGTGATGAAACCTTTGTTGCATAAGATACTTAAAATAGAATAATAGCTTGGTGTTAGAGGCAGTCCTTGTCCAGTGAATCGCTAGACTAAAAGACACAATGCTAATCAGTATCTGCCCACAGCTCTGCATGCTGAAACAATTTCCTTTCAGACTGAACACGAAAATGGGGTTGAATATTTCAAAACTTGTTTTAGTTATCTCATGACAGCTTTTGTTTTGTTTAAAATTACAGAGATATTGAACTGCATGTTTAATGTAAACTTCCACAATCTTTTCCTCAATGTATAGCTTTTGCACTGTTCTTTTGACCTCGCACTGCCTGGCTTTGCTAAGTATTGAATTCCCATTCTAACAAGCAAAGGTGTCAAAATGCCAGATTCACGTGGGTGGAGAAATGGAGAAATTCAAGTGAGTACAGAAGCCTTGAATAGATGGCTAATTGCTTCCAAAAAGGTAGAACATTCAAAACTGTCGTGTGATGGACAGATACACTAGTTGTTCTTAAATACTTCAGTATGCAAATACAAAGCGTTTCCTGTGCCAAGATGCATTCCAATCATATTTGTATGACTAATTTTCTGTTCATTTTTCTACATGACAAGTTCCATTTTCTTTCCATTCTGATCTTGTTCTGATATTAATATTTTGGTGGATGAATCACTTTATGCCATCACTCCAAAAAGGATTAAAATAGACTGGTATCAAGTTAGAATTTTCAGCTTTGTGGGGTGAAGCACTGGAAAAATTCAGTATGTCAGCCAGTATGAACAAGAGCTGGAAAGACATTTCAGCTGCCTTCCAGCCTCTTGGCACTTTTCATACTCAGGTTGATACAGCTGAGAGAAAAAATAACTCTGTTCAACGAATGACTTGGAGGTGTTTCTTGCTAGAAAAGACAGTTTCTAAACAGCAGTTTCTCTCTGCAGAGATTGAAACAACAGTGCTGAAGTAGAAAGTGTCCATTAATTTTAGTGGCTTTTAGACACAATGCTTGGGATACTAATTGAAATGTGTCCAGTTTGGGCACCTCAGTACAAGGGAGACATCAAGGTGCTGGAGCAGGTGCGGGGGAGGGCAACAAAGCTGGTGAAGGGCCTGGAGAAGAAATCTTATGAGTACAGATTGGAAGAGTTGGGGCTGTTTAGTTTCAGGAAGAGAAGGCTAAAGGGAGACCTCATTGTGCTCTACAGCTATCTGAAAGGACATTGTAGAGATGTTGGTGCTGGTCTCTTCTCACAGGCCATTAGTGACAGAACCAGAGGGGAAGGGCTTCAAGGCGGAGTCCCCCAATGGTCAGTACTGGGACCACCACTATTCAATATATTCTTTAATGGCTTGGATGAGGGATTAGAGAGCATTGTCAGCAAGTTTGCTGATGACACAAAGCTGGGAGGAGTGGCTGACACCCCATCAGGCTGTGCTGCCATTCAGCAGGATCTGGACAGGCTGGAGAGCTGGGCGAGGAGAAATTTAATGAAATATAACAAGGGCAAGTCTAGTCACTTGATCTAGGTGATCCTGCTGTGGCAGGGAGATTGGACTAAATGATTTTTCGAGGTCCCTTCCAATCCCTAATGATCTGTGATTCTATGATTCTGTGACTCAACAGGGTAGGGTTAGACTGGATGTCAGGAAGAAATTCTTAACGGAGAGAGTGGTCAGGCACTGGAATGGGCTGCCAAGGGTGATGGTTGAGTCTCCATCCCTGGATGTGTTTAAAAGTCACTTAGATGTAGTGTTGGGGGATCTGTTTTAGGGATGAACTTGTAGAGTAGGGCTGATGGTTGGACTCAGTGATCCCAAGGGTCTTTTCCAACCTGAATGATTCTATGATTCCATGTGATAATATTTGAATAGCTTAGATAAAATGTTTTCGCTGTCTCACTGTTACCTTTTCCCATGCTGTCAGAGCACACAGAAGAGGGAAGCACTACCTCACTGGGAGGGTCTGTACCACTCACTGCAATGAGTCAGTAGAGGCAAGAAGATGAAGCTGGTTAGGAAATGCAGAACTACTTTTATGTGAAGATGCCAATGTGAAACATTTGGATGAGTTGTAAATTTATTGAGCTGAAGTTTGTCAAAACTGAAAAAATCCCCGAAACTCCCAGTTCTTCAAAGCCTATTCTTTATGAGAAAAACAACAGTTGAAAGGATTTTGCCAAGCTCTTGTGCCAGCTCAGCTTACAGAGTGCTTAATCATCTCGTTTGTTTTTGTTGTAAAGTGCCATATGAAATCTGTGGTTTAGGTGTAAGAGGGGCAGTCTAGGAGATTCTGTCTGTTGCTAAAATTGTCCTGGCTCAAACCTGGCAGCTGCAGTTCCTGGGTTTGGCACTTATTTCTGTCTGGCTTTTTAAAAGTGACTTAAATTATCCACCTCACTTTACCGTCCATAAAATGGTGTGGAAGAACATAAAAGTTTGCACAGGTAACAGAGCAACGAGGAAGAAATGGGTAGTGACACAAATCCTCTTTCCTGGCCCATTTCCACGCAGGATTATTTGACTGATTACGAGTTTCTAATTTAGTCAGGGGGATTGGTCTTAGATGATCTTTTGAGGTCCCTTTCAACCTGTTTCATTCTGTGTTTGATTCTGTGGTAGTCACTCTGCCCCTTAGTGTTAAATATGCAGAGGGTAAAAAACTGTTGAAACTAAGTACATCCCGCCACGAGTAGGCTATTCCCATCACTCTTCTTTGAGCCTGTGGTGAGGTGTTGATTCAGTGATCAATCTTGTGAATGTAGCTACTTCGGCAGCTACTTCGGTAACCCTACACTGGGCTGTTTCTTCAGCCTCTTCTTTACATTCTAAAGATTTTCTGTGGCTGGTTTTTTCCCTCACCTTGATCAATAGAAGATCATGACTTTTTCTGTTGCAGCGTGATGAACTTCCTAGAGCCTGAAGGGAATCCCCTCTGGTAGGGATATGAGTGGGACAGGAGGCTGGTCCATCTTGTAGCCAGGGATAGAAGACAGCTGCTGGTGGACTACAACTTGGTGGCATTGGGTTGACAGTTGGACTTGATGATCTTGTAGGTCTCTTTCAACATTAATGATTCCATGATTCTGTAATTCAGACTTTTAAGTCTGGGGAAAGCCAGGGTCATCTGGGAGCCTGTAATGGGAGCAAGCACAGCACACAGTTTTCTGGGGATGCATAGCACTTGGGAAAGCAGCACTTAAAATATCCTTTTGAAAATATGAAGCAGCTGGAATGTGTCTGTCACATCCAAATTAAAACCCCTCAAAAGACCAGAAAACTTGCTATAAATTGTCTTCTTTTCTTACTGTAATCTGCCTGTTCTATCTGATGGGGGGGAAAATACTCATTTAGAAGTGGATCCTGTGGGCATTCATTGGAATGGATTAATCTCTTAATTTAGCCCAAAGAAAAATTAAGAAATAAAGCTTTGAAGAAATGAGAGCTCTTCCATTTCTCTTATTATTTTCTTTTTTTTCTTTTTAAAAACTTTTTCCTTTCTTTTTTTTTTTACTCCTTTCCTCCTGCCCACATTCTGGACTAATCAGTGTTCTAATGGAATTGCAGTTGAAATCTTCATGGTCTCTCACTGATGAGAGTACAGCTTCAAAGGACTTTTGAAAATATTTTCTCTTCAGCATGGGCTGCATCAAAAGAAGCAGTAAGAGTGGGTCGAAGGAGGGGATTCTCCCCCTCTGCTCTGCACTTGTGAGAGCACTCCCCACCTGGAGTACTGAGTCCAGTTCTGGACTCCCCAACATAAGAAGGACATACTGCTCCTGGAACATGTCCAGTGAAGAGAAACTCAAATGATCAGAGGGCTAGAGCACCTCTCCTATGAGGACAGGTTGAGCAAGTTGGGGTTGTTCAGCCTGGAGAAGAGGAGGATCCCAGGTGACCTTCTAGCAGGAAGGAAGGGGGCCACAAGAAAGCTGGGGGAGGGCTTTTGGCAGAGGTGTTCAGCAGGAGGACAAGGGCAAAGGGTTCTAGACTTGAAGAGGAGAGATTGAGGTTGGACATGAGGAACAAATTCTTTCCTGTGAGGGTGGTGCGATGCTGGAACAGGTTGTCCAGGGAAGTTGTGGCTGCCTCATCCGTGGCAGTGTTCAAGGCCAGATTGTCTGGGGCCCTGAGGAACCTGCTCTAGTGAAGGTGTCCCTACCTGTGCAGGGGAGTTGGAACTAGATGATCTATGAGATCCCCAACAACCCAAACCATTTAGTGATTCTGTGATTCTGCGAGCCAAGTTTGAGTCACAGTAAAAGAAATACCTATGTCACAGCTTAGAATTGTAGAAATTTGAAAGGTTTTTTGCAATGAATTGTATTTTCCCTCATGCAGTTTCTCTTTAGGGTCAGTGAGACTGTTAGCTTGTTTTCCTCAACAAGAGACAAATAACTTTGAAGTTAAGTGTTTCTTTGGTCTGTTTCATGAAGGACCAGATATTAAAAGTGAGACTGAGATGATCTCATGGCAATCATAGCTGTTGTCAGAGGTGAAATATTGTGAATTCGTTATGCACACACTTCAACCAGTGTGTGTCTTACAAGCAGTAAACAGGACCAAAGTTCTAAGTACTGTAAATAACACTGGCAAATCCCATTTAGAAGACAGAGCTGGCCTCTTTACAGTACATGAAAAATCAATTAACCAAATGTTATGCCGTTGCAAAATGAAGCATGGAGAATGAACATAAATAAACAGGGATTTGCAAAATGCCTGTGTACTTGTCCCTTTTGGGGAGGGAGAGTGACTGATTAGTTTAGGAGAGCCACAGTGGATTAGTGCAGGTATGTATTAACAGTGGAGCGGAGGAAGACAAACTTCAAAGAAGTTGCTAATCTTTGATCCCATTATGAATACTACAGAAGAGTTGCAAATTCTAATTTAGTAGTGAGAGAAGGGTTACAGCCAGAAGAGTGTAGCACTATTTATAGAGGAAAAACTTTTCCCATGTAGAGGTTGGGCTGGAATCTCACCCATGACATCTTTTTCCATCACACTAATCTAGTCCAACCAGGTTAAAATTGAGGTCATTTATGTAAGTCTTCCAGGTGCTCTTGAGAGTATCTGCAATAAAAAGAAGAGACAGCATCTTTTGCAACTTTCAGCGTTGCCACAAGGCTGTTAGCTGTGATACGAGAACTTGAAAATTGCAGCTTAAACAGCCTTTCCTTCTGGCTTGCTGCTTGACATGCTCTAGAGGCCAGGGTGAGATTGCATGTGGCCAAAACCAGCTCAAAATGCTGTGGTTCTTTGTCTTGTGACAGGTGTGAGACCACAACCTTTCAGTTTGGGATTTCCAAAGTTAGTTTAAATGCTAGAAGCAAGCTGACTGAGGTCTGAAATAAGTAGAACCAGCACTGACAAACTAAGACTGTCCAACTAGGAACAGTAAACTCAATAAAACAGAAATGGTTGCACCATATTTTCATCCTGTTCAGAACTTACCGCAGACTGTAGGCCAATGGCAACTAGATATCAGCGATAGCAGCAGCAGCTAGCAAGCATTCAATAGCTTGGACATGAGCCTGAGAAATGGTGTTATGCCTTCCATGTGGCAGCTTTAAGGATTCATTTGTGGGGTTGGTGTGGTCATGGGAGAAAGCTGCTGCTGTTCAGGTTGAACTGTGGTTTGTAAGTGAGCCTTGACTCTCTGTTCCTAGTGGCACAGAGTTGATTTAGCTGGACTAATTGGTGCCAATCTGTAGTTTATACTGTTCCCAACTACATGGTTTCATGAAGTTTCCATCACTATACCCATAGAAGGCTACACAGCCAGAAATGCTGAAATATGAGCATTTAGGATAAGAGAAGAATATGCTCTGATTCACAGATGGGAACTGGACCTTGCCAGAATATCTGGCAGTATTCCCATAATAACCTTCGCATCAGATCGTGTGTTGGCAAAGTCTATCTCAGCAGCATGTGGATTTACCAAGCAGACATTGTTAGTGCACACTGTCTGCACTGGAGTGTTAGGCATTGCACAGTGTGTGTTTCTCTGTACACAAACAGGCATTGTAAACAGAATGCAATGAAGATGGTGCCTATACTGGACAGCTGGTGGTCTGATGCCGGCAGTAGCCATGAGCAAGACAAAAGACCTTGGTGACACAAAACAAGCCCAGATAAGTTAGATCTTGTGTGTCAGGAACCTTTCTCCAGATGAACATGATGTCAGCCTTCTCTTATTATTGTTGGTTTTCTTTAAAGCTACTTTCTCAACAAAAACAAATTTCATTATATGAAAAAATACTACCTTTTTTTTGGCCAAAGAAGAACAATGAAGCTAGTGAAGGGCCTGGAGGGCAGGTCTTATGAGGAGCAGCTGAGGGAACTGGGATTGTTGGGTCTGGAGAAAAGGAGGTTGGGGGGGAGCACTTACTGCTCATCACAACTAGAGGTAGGGAGGTAAATGGGACCCCCAGGTCCCTTTCTCCTACCCTGCTCTCTAACAGCATTAATCTCTTAATGATTCTGTGATTCTGTATTCCTTAGTTACACTACCACAAAGAAAGAAAATAATTACAAAGAAAGTAATTAGCAAAAAAGTATTGGGAGGCACCCTTCTACCTCACCACTAAAACTGAAACAGAATACAATAAACAAAGGAATGAGTTATTTCTGACCACAGCTTTGCATCTCAAAAACAGTGTGTTTCAGGAGCCGTGATAACTTAATATTTACATTTAATCAGTGTTTAACTTCCTTTCTGGTTAACTTCCTATCTATCACACATTACAGTTCCACGGTCTTCCTGCCAGACATTCCCAGAAAGGTACACAGAACCCCCAGAGAAAGCTAAGCAAAACTGAGAGGGGAATGATCTGTTTTCACTGGAGGGAGTCCAACGTAGAGCAATGAGGATGATGAAGGAAGTGGAACACGTCCCTTATGAGGGAAGGCTGAGGGAGCTGGGTCTCTTTAGCTTGGAGAAGAGGAGACTGAGGGGTGACCTCATTAAT
>JAOXOE010028910.1:0-15319 GCA_028565055.1 Phoeniculus purpureus
CCTCGACCTGCTGGCCACACTTCTCCTGATGCAGCCCAGGATCCGGTTTGCCCTCTGGGCCACAAGTGCACACTGCCAGCTCATGCTGAGCTTCTCGTCCACAAGCACCCCCAAGTCCGTCTCCAAAGCGAAGACCTTTTGCTCCACTCGGCCAGATGAACTTAGCCCGGGTGTAGGTACTTAAAGAAAACACACAGCTCTTTGAATCATGTTATGTCTGCATAATAGCTGAAAGCTTGTCTTTGTGAAGATTCAGTTTTAGCCTTTTGTATTGCTCGTTAGAGAACCTACATCTCATCACACGGTATCCGGATTTGCACCTTCTCTGTTTATAAGTGTTGGAAAACAATTGTCAACAGCTTCAGAAGTCCCTTCATTACTCTAACGGGATTAACTTGTTTTATTTACTCCAGGCCAAGTGCATGTTGGCAGAGCACACGCTCAGATAATCTCTCAATGTTATCCTGAATTACACACTGCCTTCTATTGCCTTCTTATGCAACCCAACAGACTAAAGAGCACGAGTTTTTTGTTTTAATACTGGGCTTGATCCTTCTGTTGCCACCATAGTGAGACTGAAACAAATCTCCAAGCTTTCAATACCTGGATTGCAGGCACCATGTGCTTCAAAGACCACTATAAGCGTAATAGAGTGTGATTTTATACTCTACAAACTGGATGCTCTGGGAAGGTCCTGTTTCTCCCCATTAGCTTAGCCTATCCCCATGACATTTACTTTTAGCTTCTCCCACTTACATAGTGTCCTCCTGGACACTGTTAGGAAAGATAAGGTCCTTTTCCATGCAGGTTTACTAAGAAGCCTGTCACCCTATTGCAGCAGCTTCAGAAATATATCAGTCTAGCTCTGATGTCTTCCAAAGCTACTGAAGGGTAGTGAAAATATTTACTATGCACAACTACTCCATAAACATCTCAAAGAACCAGAATTAAAACCTCAGTGTCTCTGGTGTGTCAGCTAACCAGTCCTCCACCACTTCTTGTACGCTGTTTGAGATAAACTAGAAAGGGGAGACAGAGTGGCAAATGCTGTCATAAGTGTTCATAAACATGAAGATTTCGTAGATGAGCTGGTATGAAATGCCGTTTACGATTTGTTTTCAGATTATCACTAGAAGCAGAAGACATCAGGGCAATCGTAGCCTTAGTGGTTTCACTATCAAACGAACAGGTGACAAAGTCATTACTGCTTGCTAATTTACTGTTAAAAAATCAGAATTCCAATTCAGTGGATATTTCTTCGCGGTAAAGATGCTTGCACTGTCTGTTCACTTACTAGCCTTCTTTGTCATAGTATCTGTACTTATTAAAACACACAACTGAGCTTTCCAGCATCTTAATGACGTTGTCCACTACTTGAGGAATAAGGAAGCACAGAAATTGAGTAACATGCCATTTGTGACATAAGGTGATGTAGCAGAATAGGGAAAACATCCTGTGTTTACTGTGCACCACAGCTGTTGTGTTCAAGACAGGAGTTTAACTTTTGCCTGACAGATCCTGAAAGGCTTTCCTTTTGTGCACAATTCCTACTACAGCCTCAACGAGAGAACTAATCCTTTCTCTCAAAATCTAATCCAATGCAAATGCATCTTTAACACGTGGAAGCTAATGAAACTTGTTAATCAGTCAGCTCCATGCCAGGGCAAGTCAGTGGGATAAGTCGGGGACTAGCACCAACAGTCCTTCCCTTTGGAATGTAAAGGTGTCTGTTTACAAGCCTTGCCCTTCTTTTTCTTTTCCAGTTAAACTCCGTTTCCTTAAAGAGACTGAGCCAATTCCCACATATTAACTTCACAGTTTTGCCTGGTCACCACTTTCTGCCAGCCACAGGTAGCAGCCGGTGGGAGCCAGGCACTAAAGTGTATGCTGAATCCCAGCATCCAGGGATGTCTGAATCTCACTCATTCTGACTGCCCCAGGATGAGTGAGAATCACAGAACATTAGGGATTGGAAGGGACCTCGAAAGACCATCTAGTCCAATAAATGAACTGTGCCAACGATTCAAAAAGCCATTACGTTGTGCCAGCACTGTGGGTGTAATGAAGAATAATGTTTCATATTGTGTGTTCTGGTTTAGATGAGACACGGAAAGCATGCATAATCTGCTGGACGCACACATTCCTAAAATAATGCAACACATTCCTGATGTTTCTGCCATGCGCAGTGTCTGAAGAATGCAGAGATGCTTCCCTCTTCAGCATTTGATTTGAATTCCTATAGAAAGGAACATTTAGACAAACATAAATCAGCTCACAAGCTGGCTAAAAAGAGAGGTATCGTAAAATGTACTAGTACGTGTTTTGATTAGGAACGGAGGAACATTTTATTACTCTACATGTATAGACGATTCAAAACATATGTGCTGCATGGTGTCTTGGGATGAAGTTTCATCAATAAAGTAAATCTGATGTACACTTAGTGACTTCCTGAGGTGACTGACCAAAAGAAGCCTTATCGTTTTCATGTTTCTAAGGAATAACTGGATACAGAAACCTTTCTTCTGCTGGCAAGCAGGGATAACTGTTTGGTTGACCAAAAGGATTAAGCTACTAACGTAAAAATAAATAACAATTATTCATGGATTAAATAAGATTGTGACTAGTTGTTCTTTGAGCATCCATGGATCTGCTGAGGAATTGTGTAGATTGGAAGGGACCATGTATCATAACGTGATCTGTTATTTGTGTGATAAATATCAACATATTTCTGGCCATAGAAATCAACATGGAGTATGAGACCAGTTTTGGTTTTAAAGAACATAGGCTCTTCTGTGTCGCAAGGCACATCAGCAGGTTGTACTGTGCTACAAGCTGTGGAGTGAACGGGCAAGAGAATTGCTTAAATGCAACTTCAAATATTAACCTACATTACAGGAACAGCTCATTGGCTCTGCCAGCTATTGTTTTCCCATGCCATGACTCTGAGCAGTGAGGAAGGAGTGGTATGTGTGGAGTGCACACTGGGATTAACCCCTTCTAAATAAATCAGCCACTGTGAGGTTCACACCTATGCTGGACTCAGGCAGACTATGTGATTCATAAAACACTTGTGACACATTCTCTGTGGAAACAGGCTGCCACAAAGAATTAAGAACTTCTCCAGCAGGACTTTTTTGTTCTGATGTAAGAAAGGAATGTTTTGTGCTGAAAGTTAATAAACCATCTCTCTGATACTATAATTCACAGCTTTATTTATGGCCTATGTTTGCTTTCAGACCTTATAGATTCTCAGCCTAACAGAGGTAGGAGTGTAGCATTACACACAGTAGAAAAAGACCAAGGCTTAGAACATTAAACCTACTGTAAAAACACAAGCCCATGCAGCAAGATGCATCCATGGGTGAATTGAAGGAAGTTGGACCTGCATTTTATGCTAATAGTGGATGATAATAGAAGCTGAATGGAATTTGAAATGGATTAATTAATTTTAGATGGAGTCAACAGGTGGTTGCATAACATGTTTGCCAAGATCTGGAACATCCAAGATGCTTCTGTTGCTCCACAGTCAAAAAGAGCTCAACTTCACTGTTTGCTGCTTTGACTCATAGGTCAAGCAAACTGGAAATTACTTTGGCCATCTTTGACAAGAAAGAGCTTCTCTGAGTTGTCTCAGGGGAACTCTGGTCTGTGTCTCAAGAGAGTACCATGAAATCATGAGTAATCAACTAAGCCTCAAGAAGAGAATTCAGGTATGAAAATATATTAAGCTTTTCTCAACATCTGGCTCTGGAGGTGCTCTCAATGAATGTGTGAGGAAACTAAACTGTTCCACACAGTCTTCTAATCCAACCTGATGTTTTAGAATATTCCATGGATTGTTGCTGTAGTATGAGCCTGATGTGTGTGGTTTACAGGTGGCCAGAGCAAATAATCTGTCAGTCCTTCAGCTATTCATGGGATATGATGCATGTATTACAGGATTTTTCTCTCTATAAATGGACCATAAATCAATCAAGTTATTTATTAATTTGCTTGCTATGCATGGCTGCTCAATATTTATAACCATTCTTTGGACTGTAGAGATTTGTCAGCTACCACTATGAAAGCTCATTTGATTAGGAAAAGGACTGCTTAAATCTCACAGGAAATCTTGTATTGCAACTGAATGTGAAACATCGTCTAATGTGAGCATTGAATAAAAAGATTGATTAGGATTACTCTCTTTGAGAGAAGGGTGGGTCTGTGTGGAGTGTGCATGCCAAGGATTTTTGGGGGCAAACACATTAAATCTGTTATTATTCCATATAGTTGACTACATTTCTGGCTGCTCTCTCAGAAACCAGTAATGAGCTAAGTGCAGTACGCCCTTATCAGTCACCTCAAAGATCATCTAGTCCAATCCCCCTGCCACAGCCTGGTCACCAGCCAAGTCACACAATGACAGCCATTGCTTTAAGAAATCAAGCCACAGCACTTTGTTACACTTAGCTAAACTACACCTTCTGCAACGTCTCTGAAGGCTCTGCGTTGATAGTCCTAATGTTGTGCTCACATTTAAAATCTGTGTGGTTGGTTGACCCTGGCTTGATGCCAGATGCCCACCAATGCAACTTTATCTCACTCCTCCTCAACGTGATAACGGAAAGAAAATATAATGAAAGATTCAAGATCTATAAAAAGAGCAGAGAAAGATCCCTCAGTGCAAAGCATACTCAGTTTGGGGAAAAAGAAACTAATTTGTTGTCAGTCAAGACAGGGTAGAATAATCAGAAATAAAACTAAACCCTAAAACACTATCAGTGAAGATCTTCAGGCAAAACTAATCAATTTCAGACTTTGCATTTAAATAACAAGTCTGTTAATAAAAAAATCCCTATGAGCAATGTGAGCCTGTCTGCAAGCCCGTCCACGCATTAGTTAGTGTTAGCCATACCCCAGTTACCAATGGTTGTTGCCAAGGACCGACACACGAAAAGATAAATAAATACAATGGATATTTCTCAAGACAGTGCATAGTTTTAACCTAGATCAGAAGATTTTAAGGGCACTATACTACTTACACATTGTAAATGGAAAGCACAAATCAGAGGGAAAATATTTTTCTCAGGGAAGGTTACATCTCATTCCAATTTCAAGGAAGATTTGGGTGATCTGATATTTCCAGTGGATGAGTTGCTGACATTGATGTATCAGCTGATGCAAATGTTAATTTTACACTAGAGTTCTGAGAACATTTGAGACCTGTTATTTTGGAGGCTTTAACACATTTAAGGTGACATCACATGGTGTTGAGAACACAGGTCTGCTCTTGTCTTCCTGGCTACTTTTTTGAAAGCATTTAAACTAATTTAAAGTATTTGAATGAATTTTGAAATTCCATTAATTTCAGTGGTACTAGTTGAGTCTGTTAGGCTCAAGAAAATCAAAACCGGTAAATGTATGCCATTGAAGTAAGGAAAGAATCATGTGCAAATGGTTTATCACAAGATTCCTTTGACAAAATCTGTCTAAAATAGTACAGTGCATACATGCAAATAATAATTTAAAAATCATCTACTTTCATATAACAAGAACTGAGCATGAAGACAGTCAAGAGTCCAGAACTAAGTGATGCAAAAACATCCCACCACTTCTTTATTACTGGAAATGCTGCAGCACAAGCAGGAAGGTCAAATAAGTGATGAGCTAATCCTTTTTATCAGGTTGCTTGGTGTTTGTTCCCTACAAAAGGTTGATATGGACAAGAAAGGTACGACATGTCCATGCGTCCTCAGTGTCCAGAAGTCTCAGGCAATGGCTAGGCAGTCAGTGCAGAAATGCTGTGAGAACTGAGGGTAACTCCTTTCCACTGCCTCTGTCTGCCAGCTGTTTGCTATCATTCCCTTGCTGGAAGCTATCACTCCCACAGCAGGGTCAGTGGAAGGAATTGTCTCATCTGCTTCAGCCAGATACAGAGTCAAGCATTTTATTTTAGAGGGCCTTCAGAAGCAAGATCAACTTACTAATTTTTCACTGATGTGGATGAGAATTGCTCATCACTGGATCTCTGGGTTCATCTGAAAATGAGCTTGTCTCCAGCAGAGATGCGATTAAAAAAGCTGCTTAAGGTTCAGAGCACAGGCACAACATAAATGTAGGTGACTATTTTCTGCAGTGACTTTTGACCGTGGTCTTATTAGTGACATCAGTCTCAGCAGGAATCCACTGTGAAATGCAGCGTAAAAAGTCACAGTGAAAGATCTTTAAAATCAGAGCCTTCTCTTTCTGTCACTTTGAGGTAGCACCTTTCATAAGCGTTATTTCTTCTGGCTTTATGCCATTAGGCATTGAAAAAATAAGGACAATTAATCTTTCAGAATATGTGAACCAGCACATAATGTAATAAAAATATTATTATTTCCTTTATTAATACACAGAATGGCTTAATTTGGTGCAGTGCTTTCATGAAGATAATTTCTTCAGTGATTGTTTCTAGGCACATACTGAACAAATATGAATTGCAACCCGTTATTTATGATTTATGAACCATTGCAAGTGTTCATAGTATTGTGCTACCAATGTTCTGTATAATAAAGATATACAGTGTAATCAATTCAGGGGCTTTAAAGTGACCGTTCACTCACGTCTACAGTGCCAGCGTTTGCAATGGGAGTCACTGAATTTGTTACCGATGAAGATCAGACAAGAATGAACAAAGAAAGAGCAAATGAGCTGCTAGCAGGGAGCCACTGTGTGAAGGAATCACTGGGGTGATTTGGGTCACAGCTCTATACTCAACCAGTTTCATTCTTGGACAGGCCATTCTTTTATGCCTTTTTGGGCAAGTTTGTGTAATAGTCCAAATAGTTGCAACCATTTTGCAGCTAAAACATACCCAGTCTTGTGGGATTTTCATATATTTGGTCATTTCTATTTTTACAAGTCACTTAATTCTTCCATTTTGCTTATCTGTGAAATAGTTATCATAAAATTGTAGAGAATTTTTAGCATCATTTAAAATGTACAGTATATTGAAACCATGGGCTTTTTCTAGCCCGTGTTAGTTTCAGTTCCAGAAAATCCCGGAGTACCTAAACGTCAGTGATGAGGAACTGCTGCTAAAAAGACATGGGGACAGTGATTCAAAATATGGTATATAGGTGAAGGAGGGGAAACCAGCTATTTGGTCTGTAAAAGAAAATTAAATGTTTTCAGATATTCCTTGAGGACTGCAGGAAAGAAGTGGCTTCAATCCATCCACTAGTCTGGGTGGGACCTAGAGATCTGCACTAAAAAGTGGTTGCCATGTAATGAAATGGCTTCGCCAAACTTTATAACTGTAGCAACCAAAATAAAACACGTAACAGGAAGTACTGAAACCTAATTTTAATGTCCTCATATGTTTCACTACCTTTAGAAGTTTGGTTAGTGGAAAATGTGCACGATTGTAAGTGGTATTAACATCAGAGTATGCCTAATCCTTAACTCCCTGCTTTGCGCACAGCAACAACTTACTAGCCCTCTATTCACTGGCAATTTATAAAGAACATCTTTATAAAGCTGGAATATTTGTTAAATTTCAATCAGATTAGACATGCCTTAGAGGGCCAGATACAGCTCTGACGTTTATGCAGACATCACAGATTTAGTTGTTTAGACAAGGAAAACGAAGGCATTCTGACTATTCAGAGTATGTAGAAAAAGTAGTGTTTATTTCAGTCTAAATAAGTCAATGTCCAGTTACCAAAAAAAGTTACTTAATTATGTTTAATTACCATTCCGACAATTTGAACTTCTACACTGGCTTTGCCCATAACTTGTAATGTTAAAATTGTACTCTTTTAAACTAACGTTTAATATACGCCACATATGACACTGAAGGAAATGCTGCACTGCCATGGTTGCTGGTTTTTTCATGGATAGAAAATTTTAAGTACCACTGCAGTTCAGAATAAGTTCAAATATTTTAAATCTTGGAAAATAAGTGCACTTAATTTTTTTCCAGACCATTTGATAATGATCTGAGTAATTCATTTTCTAAACCATGTGGATGAGTTGTTTCTGAATTTGACTCTCTGTGCTTGCAATGCTTTTCCCCCCATTCACTTCTGAACTAATCTCGACCTTTGCCAGAAGCAGCAGCATACTGGCTGCAGTCTATCATTAAATAAACTGCTACAATAATAAGCTGTTAAATCAATTAACTTAAAAAAAAGAGTCTGATTAAATAATCAGCTGCTAATCTTGTAGGTGCAAATTACTAAATAAACAAAACAGTACTGGCAATCAGTCACTTCTATTGCAATGTTTTCTGGCATAAACCATGTTTTGCTTTTATGATACGTCACCTGCTTTAATCTGAGTATGGTGTAAGATGGACCGTTAGCACTCATTAGTACTTGTATAGTGACACTTTGATCCTGAATCCTTGAAAATCAAAGGAAATGTGTTTAAAGATCATTTGGATGAGGTGTTGAGAGATGTGGTTTAGGGGTGAACTTGTAAGCTAGGGTAGACTCGATGATGTCAGGGGTCTCTTCCAACCAGAGTGATTCTGTGATTCTGTAAAATATAACCTGAGCATTGAAGGAATCAAAACGTTTTTCACAGCCAGTGTTTCCAGCCTTGTGTTTACATGTTAATGTAATCCGTGTACCAGCTTGTGTATGGCTTTTGTACGGCTGCTTTTCTACGAAAGGCTTTCGTTCACAGCTCACTTGAACATGCGTGACTTCAGTTGCATCTTTATAAACACACTGTCTAATGAAAAATACTTTATAAAAATACTTGTGGACTACAGATAGGGATCTGTGTACAACATGATGTGTGATAGACAGGCATTTTGGACCCTATAAATGCTGAGGACATGTTTTCCTTGGTTCTCAGTAACCAAAGTGTTTGCCCATGTGTTCTTTTCAGTGTGATGGAGTAAACCTTAGATACCTTTGAATATGCTTAAGTAGATACAGCTAGGAACAGAGAAGACACTTGTATACTTCTAGGAGTTCAGTATGGTGTAGAAGTTTATAATTTCCCCTCTTTCTTTTTCCTTTGCTAGTCTCTGGAGCAAAGGAGGACTATGAATAATTCAGCAAACCATTCTTAAATGACCCACAGGACTCTCTCTGCACATCTTTGTGCACCTTCACTTTTCACTTCCACCAGCAGCCACTGGAGAGCTAGACCACAATTTGCATTTGTTCATTCCTCCTCAATGCTGCTTCTCAAGATACAAGGCACCTGGCACATGCTGGCAGGTGGCATCGCTGGCGGAATAGTAATGATCTACTTTTAAAAATTCTTATCTTGTTATAATCCTGAGAAGGTGAGCCACTTCCAGTGTCATCAGCCACTTTTAGATCTGAGAATGTGAAAGGCAGAACTTGTCACACACCCAGCTTCCCAGGTTCTGTAACTTTTATTTGGATCATTTCTAATATGCTGTTGAAATGTATCTGTCATCAGTACTTCTCCAACATTACTTTATCTGTGCTCTGTGCATAGTTTCTTGGAATGAATACAGATTTTTATAGGAAGTCAAAATAAAGTAACAGCTTTTATCTTTTCTGGTAAAAAACCTGTGTTGCACCTTAACCAACACTGGGCTTCACAGAAATTCTGCTTCCTCTTCTTTTCCATCATAGCTTACGTAGTCATAACTTTTTCATCATTCTTCCCCAAATCTCAGGGAGAAAAAAAAGGAATAAAAATTATTACTTTATTCACTGAAATTCACTGCCATGCTGGATCTCTTTCACCTCTGGACCGCCTTCATTCACTGCGACATTTCAACATGCTCCAAAGTGATGTCTTATCCACATTGTCTTCACTCTCATTCTTCTTCTTCAGCTTGGGCTGTGGCATAGGTGTCCTCTCTCTCCATTCCCAAGCAAAAGCCAAAACCCTTCAAGCTAATAAAAACATAGACTCAAAGGCCCCCAAAACACACTTTCCTGCCCAAATATATATTTAATCAGAGATGCTTCTTGGCTGAGCCAGAGGCAGGTTCTGCCCTGGAGCTGGGGAGAGTTCTGACTTCTCAAAACTTCTCACCATTTTAGCTACTATCCTGTTCACCAGAGTCCTGCCTGACTCAAATCACTACAGCCACCCAAACTGCCTCAGAGTTGAGTACTGTGAGAGTCTTCCTAACTGTCCGTTAAGGCTGGTATTCATGAAGCTTTTTTAGCACTGACTTCTGATTTCACTGAAGAACTGAGATTCTAGCAAGTGGGTTTTTGGTGATGGTCTTGGTTTTTTGATTTATAATCTTATATAAGACCCTGTGTTGGGTTTTCAGGAAGTTTTGGGTTGGTTTTTGGGGTTTTTTTGTAGGGTGTTCTTTTCTAAAATATTGTTGTCAGGTCCAGTACCTGTGAATGGAAGTTAGGTTGGCTTTCAGCCAGCTGGGATGATTTGTAATTAGACACACGTATTACACAGCATGGATCCTCTTCTTCCGCTGGGAGACTGTCACTCCAGAACAGCTGATAAGTGCATTAATTTTCTCAGAAGTCACATCAAGCAGACACTTCAAAATAGTAATTTGAAACGTGCTTTTTCCATGAATGTTGCTTCCAGGATAAACGTTTGCTAGATCAGGGGTTAAACAATGAAAAAAATACAGGAATGTAGTTTCTTGTGGTCCAGGAACCTGTATTTCTCCATAATTTTTTCTTCTCTTTGGCTGGTGCAGTGGGAGCAACTCCTTCATAAATATGCCGTTTCCCAGAAAAGGAGTGAGAAAGGCGGATAAATGCAGCCAGAATGAACTCAGGTTTTTTTTAACTAAGTATGTCTGGAAAGTATTTTGTGCTGTTTGTTCAGTCCTATTAAGTTATCCAAACCAGTTCAGTGACACTGGATATTATCCTTATAGTCGTTATAGCTATATTGACTTCAACAGAACTATTGCCAGTTATTGCGACTGAAGATCAAGATTAGCAAATTAACATGCTGGTGAGTTTGCTATCAAAGTGCTCTCAGTGATGGTTCATAATACAATGAAAAGAGCTATGGATTGTTAACCAGTCATCATTTTGTTTCTTTTATCAGCACTGATCTTTGTGCATGACGCCACTCATACAATCCCCTCTCTTGTGTATTTCGTGTCACTGTCATGTTCTAACACACTTACTGTAACTTTTCTGTGGTATTACTCTTCCCTTTTAAACTCACTCTTTCCTGACACCTACATATATTTTGATGTATTTTTCTCTGAGCTGTTTCCCTGTGTATCCTTCTTGATCAACAATGCAAACACCACAGGTGAAGAGAAAGACAAAGATTTTATGCTGGTATAAGAAATCAAAAGGTAAATTCTGCACTCCTGATGCCCACCGAGAAGGAGCTAGTCATGAGAGGCATCACTTACCTCCTCAGGCTTCTTTTGGTTCATCAGTCTCCTACCCTTCCTATAGTGGAATGAAGAAAGCAGCTTTTGTACTTTCCCATCTCTAAATTTCCCATAGGAACTGTAGAATTCAACCGTAAGATAAAGAAAGATGGCCCCCATTGATTCATAATGTTTAAGGTAATAAAGCAGATTAATTCTTCTTAGTGTTTCTACATTAAGAACTATAAATTCTCTCTGAACTAAAACTGTATCTCTCGGAAAGATACTCTGTTTATACAGCTAATATAATGAAGAAATCTCTGTATCTCTAAATAAATCACACAAGTTACAGTCCCATTCTAGCAAAGGCTCACAGTAAGGTTTAATAAATAAAAATATGGGTAAGATTAAATTGTAAAAATATTACAGTGCTGAAGATATTTGTGGTGGGCTCAAGACCACAATTAAAGATAAAGGAAAAGAAAGCAGTTAGGTCTCAATGAGATCTTAAATAGAATTTGCCAGACAGTGGATACCTTAGGGAAAATGGAAAAGGGTTTATTAAATCTATAACTGTATACAAAAAAGAAGGACATCACTGTGACTGTCAGAGACATTCATAAAACACGAGGCCTTATTTGCCAAAGAAAGCACCTACCTTGTCAATGAAAATAGAGATTCTGCTTCTGTCAACAACAATATCTCAAGAAGAGGAGTCACTAAAGGTAGGTCCTCTGTAGAGACATGTGCATGCCCGATGTACACAGAAATGGTATCAAGAAACTAGAGAAAAGAACCCATTAAAAATACTATTGAGCAATAATGTGCTTAGAGTGCCAGGAAATCACATTTAGCCCCATGGTTTTCCATAGCAAGTGACAAATACAAGACACCAGTCCCCTGACCATAGATTCATATATGCTATGACAGAAAAACCTTGTTCTCAAGTTGGAGTTATCCTACCACTTGGACAGGCTGCTCTATCTTAACCAGATCTCTAGGATACACTTTTGAAGTACTTACTTTTCTTGGCTGAATTTGGGGAATGAAACAAGTTCCTGAATTTTTTTTGAGCATCTTAGGCCAAGTCACACAGGAACACATCCAGACAGGTTTTAAATGTCTCCAAAGGAGGTGACTCCATAACCCCCCTGGGAAGCCTGTTCCAATGCTCCATCATCCTCACTGTGAAGAAGTTCCTTCTCATATTGATCTGGAAACTCCTATGTTCCAGCTTACACCAATTTCCCCTTGTCCTATCACCAGATGACATTGAGAAGAGCCTGACTCCATCGTCCTGACACCCACCCTTCACATATTTATAAACATTAATGAGGTCACCCTTCAGTCTCCTCTTCTCCAAGCTAAAAAGACCCAGCTCCATCAGCCTTTCCTCATAAGGGAGGTGCTCCACTTCCTTCATCACCCTCATAGCTCTACACTGGACTCCCTCAGCAGCTCCACATCCCTCTTGAACTGAGGGGCCCAGAACTGGACACAATACTCCAGAGTATTGTGCACACACCAGGGCAGAGCAGAGGGGGAGAAGAACCTCTCTCTATCTGCTAACCACCCTCCTGTTCCACCCCAGGATGCTGTTGGCCCTCTTGGCCACAAGAGCACACTGCTGGCTCATGGTCATTCTGCTGTCCACTAGGAACCCCAGGTCCCTTTCTCCTACACTGCTCTCCAACAGGTCAGTCCCCAACCTATACTGGTACCTGGGGTTGTTCTTGCCCAGATGCCAGACTGTACACTGCCCTTGTTCTAGTTCATTCCATTTATCCCCACCCAACTCTCCAGCCTGTCCAGGTCCCACTGAACGGCAGCATTTATATGTAAACTAACAACTAACCTTTATCTGAGGGTAACTCAAGAGGAACGTTACAAGTAGTTGTAAGGACTCCAAAATGAGAACCTACAAGGACAGACAAATCTAAAGTAATGGAATCAAAAAACCACAAAGGAAAGATTCCTTCCCTTCTTTTGGTTAGGGCTAATCCACAAAGAACCAAGGACAGACAGACATAGGAGGAAAGAGGAAAGACTTCAACAGTGCAAAGCATTGAAAAGTCTAATTGTGAGAGGTTAGACAGGACTCTAATAACAGTCGGCCTGCAGAGCTGATACTTAATAACAGTCGGCCTGCAGAGCTAATATTTCCAGGCCAAATACTTGCTGGCCACTGTCACATATGAAGTAGTCATTTCATGTCACTGTGCTGTGTGTAGTAGTCCTTTCATGTATGCAGTAGGCCAGGTTATTTTATCCAGCTTAAGGAACTAAGCTCTAAGAATGTGAACAGTGAACAAATACATTCGTCCCTTCAGAGTGATTTCAATGCCATGGTGCGCTCGGTCCTCAGAGCTGGAAGATGAATAGGGACTGTGAAAGCTGGGCTGCTCAAAATTCCATATATTCTTTAGGAAAGGCAACAACAGCCTCAAAGATTCTTTCTCTAGTTAGTGCCAAGCACAGTAACGTGCTCTTTACACTCACTTATTGCTGAATCACGAATGAGTGATAAAAATGTAGAGAAAGGAAATACTGGGACAAGAGTCTCAACTGCAATTCATGGCTACGGATTCATTCTGTTTGTTTACAGAACGAATTTTCAAGGTCGTTTTTAAGTCTTTTTTCTCTGACACCCTCTAATTGCACTGGGACTACAATGATGCCGAGAGGTTTCTTTTGAGCTTGTAGCTGTATTTTAATGGCTGCCCTCAGATTCTGGCAGCTGCTGCGAGTCTGTGCGCTGGTTCTACAAGGCAGCGCACCAAAGGCCTCCTTAAATCTCTCTCTAATTTACATGAACAAAAACCCAGGTTGCCATTTGCTGACAGGGAAAAGCAAGTAAAGCTGCTAGGGGTTCATGGGGAGCATTTGACTTCTAGGGATGGAAGTAACAGATCATGCAAAACATCTTCTTTTCCACAATGAGAAATTGATGTAGTGAGTCATTAAGTGCTTCCCCATCGCACAGACCTCGGGATCGAACAGCATGGCGTTAACGACAATGTGAACTAGAAAACAGCTCTTTCCCGTAAGCCTGCTTCCTTTCGCGGATGAAACTGTCTTGTACAACTGACAGACCCAATAATTTTCCACTATCTCTTTTGTATCTTTTTACCTTTTATATACTTTATATCAGAAAACTGGAATCGTCTGGAGGTGATGATTTACTGTGTGGAATC
This sequence comes from Phoeniculus purpureus, assembly GCA_028565055.1. Lineage (NCBI taxonomy): Eukaryota > Metazoa > Chordata > Aves > Bucerotiformes > Phoeniculidae > Phoeniculus > Phoeniculus purpureus. The sequence goes on from JAOXOE010028910.1 coordinate 14,470, forward strand.
ATAGAAACATTAGGGATTGGAAGGAACCTTGAAAGATCATCTAGTCCAATCTGCCTCTCACTGCAGGGTCACCTAGACCAAGTCACACAGGAACATATGCATATTTTTTTCATCTTGAGATGACGACTTACTGCCTGGAATCATCCTGAGATGATGATTTACTGCGTGGAATCACCCTGAGGGGACGATTTACTGCATGGAATCACCCTGATGTGATGATTTACTGTGTGGAATCATCTTGAGATGATTCTAGTCTTCTGATATAAAAGATATTCCTCTTTATCTGGGATTCATCTTGATACGATTCCAGTCTTCTACACTGGAATACAAGCGCTAAGGAGTATGCACTGTCATAGTAGACAGTCTTGCAGTCACTGCCTGTCTTCATACAACCAATGTAAAAACTGAAATGGAATCAAATTTGAGGCAATCATAAACATACTCACTTTTTCTTTAGCCTTCGGTCCTTTTCTGCTTGGGTTCCAAGTTTGCCTAACCCCAGAGATTCCTGAGCTGCTGCCTCTGTTTCCATGTAACCTCCTGAAAAAGAAACCAAACCCACCGTATTTTCTCACAGCTCTTGCCCGGTTGTTCCCCTCATCAAACCTTCAATCCCCCTCCAACCCACCACCATCATCTATGTTTGGAGGGTTTCCATCTTTACCCTCCTTTGAGACATGACATGGTGTTGGTGGAGAACATCTATAAATCTGTGAAATAGACTCTGTCAAGCATTTACTGCGTGGGAAAGAGTAAACGTAGAAGGTCAAATTATTTCCTCCTGGGCTGCCCAGGGGGGTTGTGGAGTCTCCTTTTCTAGAGATGTTTAAACCGGCTTGGATATGTTCCT
>JAOXOE010028911.1:0-15318 GCA_028565055.1 Phoeniculus purpureus
CAGAACTGGACACAATACTCCAGGTGTGGTCTCACCAGGGCAGAGTAGAGGGGGAGAAGAACCTCTCTTGATCTTCTCTTCTTCAGATCCTTCTCTTCTCTAGGCTCAACATTCCAAATTCCTTCAGCCTGTCTTCATAGAAGAGGTGCTCCAGTCCTCTGATCATCCTCATGGCCATCCTCTACTAGTAATGATAAATAGGACTAAAGTAAACGATCATTGTCTGTGATAAATCAGAGATTGTGATAAATGACTGACATTGGGGTCTGATGGAAATAAAGGAAAGTAATAGTTGCTCTCAAAATTTTTGAAGATGACATGGTTACCTTGCTTTCAAAACATAGCTGTAAGCTTGCCTCACTGTTGTGTAGCATCTTGTTGAGCTCACAGGCACAAGCACAAAAAGGAACTAACTAATAATGAATGTTGCCATGATTGTTTTATCCCAACAAAACCCAAAGCAGTATCCACCTCATATTCTGACTGCAGTTCTCTTTGTCAGTAGGACATATTCGAAGTGCTGTTAATATTAAATGAGCTAGTCTCTCCAACAGTGTAAATACGAAGTTCCAGATTTTTTTCTGCTTGAATCCTGAGTCCACATCACTTGTATCCATGGTGATAGTAAGACCCTTTTTCTCATTCCTTTTCAAGTCAGTGTTGTGATTCTTAGTAATTCTCAAACTGCTTTTCAGCAATTATAAAAATTAAGGGTTAGGCAACTAGTCCTAGCTTTGGCTTAGCCTTCGGTGTGCATGCACCCGGTATTAAGTAACAGCAAAGCCTTTCATTGTGGTTTGGGATCTCCTTGTGTCTGTAGGGAAAGGATAATCTATTTGAACAACATTGCAACAAAGCTTGCCACGTGCTGTTTTGGGAAACAAGAAGGTCGAGCTCTTTCTTTGTAGAGACTGCTGGCTCAGTGCAGCTTTGGTAGTAGGAGTAAGCAACATGAATGTGGGAGTGGGGTGATAAATCAGAGGAACGCTTGTTTCAATAGGTATCTCTCTTCCGATATTTCACTCTTGGGAAGATATTTAGGGTTTCTTTAGCATTCTACCTCTTCTGCAGGTGTGGAACCTCAAAACGTTTTGGAAACAAAAACCATAAAACAAAAAGGTGGGACTGAAAGGAGGAGGTAGATTATATAGCAGGAATCCCTCTGTGTGTGTTGGAGAGGCAAGGAGTGAGAAAGACACTCCTTGTGCAGGAGGTACAGCAGGGTGTACAGAACTAATGCCATGGAAAGCAAGTGAGACATATTCCAATTTGACAGCTGTGGAATGAGGAAATTTTGTCTGGCTACCTCACAGAAGGGAGGTCATGGAGCACTACATCAATGGGATCAGGAAGAACCTGGGTTAGGGGTTAGCCCACAGTGCTGGACATGCCAGTGGGAAAATTAGTGTGTGACAGCTACAGCCCTTCCTCTTGGTATCTAGAAACCTTTCCTAAAGCTTTAACTGAATGAAATTAATACCTATCTGATCAAAAACTTGAAAATCTTCCTGGTATTCATCAGAAACTTTGTATTGCTAAGCTCAGCCTGGGCAAGATGAGGAAGTGCTCCAGAGGCACGCTGTAATGTGCCTTTGGACAAACGTGAGGCTTGGAAAAGTTTTAACAAACACTCATGCTTTTCAAGTGCTTATCTGGAGATCTTGCCTCCCCTTAGCTGTTCAGACAGAAGACGTGGAGGGAGGAGCCTGCACTGTGATTATTGCCTGCCAAGGACACCTGGATAAAACTGTTCTTGACTTGAAGTGCCCAGTGAAGGGTTTGCACTGATGCTGTGTGCGGGTTTTCCATATGATATACAGTAACAGTGACTTAGAGTTAACCTGCAGTGTTGTTCTTGTGGGGCTTTTAAGTTTTCTAGTATACAGCTGAATGTCTTCTGTATTTCCTCTTCAAGTTAACATGCCAAACATTTGACCCTGGCCATTCCTCATGCTTACCGCGAATCAGGAGTGGCAGACTGTGGTCCGTTTCTCAAACAGAAACACATTCACAAGTCAAGTTCAGTCAGGAGGTTCCTCACATTCCTGCCCTGAATGATGTTCAGATTCTATGAAAACAGCTGGTCTGCACTCCGTACTACCATGGGCTTATGTCAGACTGTCAGCCAGTTTTCACAAATGGCTAGAAATGATTCTCAAAGAGAAGACGAGTGCTACCCAACTAAAGGCATTCTAGAATACATCCTGTGCTGCTTCTGATTACAGCCACACACAAACCATCTTCTCTCTTTTACAAACAGTCTGACTGATGGAAGAGATGCTTTTAAAATTTGACACTTCAGATGGTAGTGCTGCAAGACCTTTTGGGGAGTGTAATTAGAGTTCAAAATGAACTGGGTCAGACAAAGGTGAATAGACGAATAAGTGGGTGGATGTTCAGTTGGCCAATGGTGAAATTTTGAAGGGGAATAAAAATGCCAGGTGAGGTTTGTCGGCAAAGAAACACAGGAAGATTTAAGGGTGAGAGTGGAACAACAGGAACTGTTAGTTGGCAACATGGTATTGCAAAAATTGTTACCCCAGGCTGAAGCTAAGGTTGTAATAATTTGGTAATCTTGAAAGTTCTTTAGTAGTAAATCGTCAATAAACGCCTCATTTAGGTCTAATGAACTCAAACTCTTTGCATTGCTGTTTCACTTTTTTTGCAAAGCGAACTCATTCATTGCAGCTAGCTCTTAGTAAAGTTGAGCACTCAATTAGGTAGTGTAGCTTATGACAGCTTAGTCATCTCCATACGCGTTTTGAAGTAGTTGGTACATCAGCCCAATGTGACCGCTCAGAAAGCTCCTTTCTAGCATGGTGGTCCATGTCTCCTAGAACTTGCTCTGTGGAAGATAATTGCTCAGTGTAGAGGCATATGGTGATATAGTGGGGATCCCAGGGAGTCTTCCCAGGACTCTGGTATTCTGTGGAGGAGCCAAAGGAAATCTACCCAGGGTAAGGTAATTTTTTTCCGGTTGCATATATTCCAGTTACTTGACTGACATTGATGATGCGGAACGTGTGGACCAGTTAAGAATGATCTTCCACGTAGACTCTGGTTTTCTTTTTCTTAGAGCACAAGGAATACAGGTATTTCCCCTAGTTTCCCTAGGGTTTCCTTACCTGTACATAACTGTTCAGCTGGTTCACCCTTCAAAAGTTTCTTCCCTGTGCACTGTGTATTACACAAATTTACCAATGGTTTAGATTTTTAGTTTAGCTCCTCAAAGCTGGGTTTCAGACCTTCCAAACTAGCACCACAGTCTACTAAAAGCAGTGAACCCCATGATGTTTACGGATGCACAGACCACTTGACAGCTAGGCAACACTCAGGAAGTGCTGGTGTACCATTTTCCTGAAGCTGGGCTACTGATGGAGCCGTGTGCCGGGCTGGTGTTATACTACCTTATGCAAATCAAAGGAGAGAGAGCAAGAAGACTGTTGGCCAGCTTAGCTAACATGACCTGTGAAGAAGATGGAAGGAACGACAGTTGTTCAGTTTAAAGAAAAGAAGGCAAATGTTAATTTTTAAAATGTGAAGACCTTTTTATAAAGGAGATAGTGGTCACTGGTTGCTTGCAACTGCTGGAGGAAAGACAGGACAAGTGCAGTTTAGCGTAGCACAAAACACTACAGGTGAATTTTAGTGGAGACAGAACAAACTCGATGATGAAAGACTAGAATAATTTTAACCAGGCAGTCCAGGGTCCCCTTTCACTGCTAGCCTCTTCCTTTATGAGTTTTACAAACTTTTCTAGGCCTAGCCTATGAATATTTTGTCCTGACTTACCAAATGAGGGTAACACTAGATGACACCTTTGAAGTCCCTCACAGCCTTTAATTTCTGTGAGTCTACTTCATTTGTGTTACCTGCAGTAGGGCTGAATGCCTCCAAATCCCTTGTAGATTTGTGCACCCTGAAAAGTGTTTCCTTTGCTAATCACAATGTATTATCAAAATCAAGCAGAACGTGTACCGAAGCATTCAAAATCTGCTGGCTACTACGTCTTAGACACCTTATGTCTAGCAACTTCTGCTTACAGTGTTGTTTGCACAGATAACTTTGTCTTGTCTGGAAGTATCTGCAAACAAGTTTATAAGCACAGCACATGTACGTACCTCCTCCTTCTAGAAAGTAACCTGTAAGGTTAGACTATGTTGTCTCATAAACCAGAATCAGCCATCAAAACCTGGTTTTGCAGATTGCTTCAGAGCCTTGGCCTCTGCAAAATTTTTGAAGAGTTTTTTCGTTGTTTTAAAGAACTTCTGACCATCTTAGCTGACAAACCCCCACCACTCCAAATCTTATTTCTTGTGGTTTTACCTTAGTAGCCAGGAAGAGATCTCCCAGGAGATCACTGTGCTTGTTTTTCCTACCAGTAGTGCACAAAGTACAGAGACATACAGCACTGTTGTTCCAAACTATTACTTGAAGTCAGAAATAGGATTTAAGCAGTCCTCGAGGAAAGCCAGAGGCAGTGGTGAGTAGCTCTTAAGATGTGTTTGGATTCATGGGCAGTTCCAGCACAGTTGTTCAATCTGGGCTTTGGCACATGCCTGTCAGCAAGGTTGTGATGTGTGGGGGACTGTGGGGCAAAAACCATGCCCAGCTATGGGGGTAAGTGAGCCACGCAGAGCTGCTGAGGCCAATGTCCTTGGTTTGTCAGTGAGCTTCATCTCACAATGGAACAGCTCCCCGGGAGCTGCTGTCATTTCCTGCCTCCAAACCATTTCCAAGGTTTTCCAGGCTGGCCAGAGTATAAATGTGTTTTGTGACTTTTCTTCCTTACAAGGGAAATGTGAGATTTCTCTGACCTTTGGAGAAAATGGTATATCTTCTCCACAGACTGTAGCTGGTTGGAATATGCTTAGAGCCTGTCTTTTGGATTGATCTTCCCAAGATCAATCAGATCTCTTCTTTGAAATTCAATCTTTCCAGTTCACAAGATTCCCAGACACATAACTCTTGAGCACTTGTTTATTACATTCATCTGAGCTCAATAGCTGTGGAAAATAATCCTGATACTTTGGGTAAACTGCAGATACTTTTCCCTTATACTCTGAAATATGCCTCTATTATCCCCACAGCTGAGATGTCTTGTATTTTCCCCGAATGCAAGTTTAATATTTATTGAAATCTTCTGTTGATTAAATGCTTTGAATTGTGTATCCAGAAGACTAATCAATATTTTACATGCACTCAGACACGTTAACCGCTTACTGGTTACGCAGAGAAATAATGAACTCGCTATATGAGAAGGTAAAATGCATGAATAATTCATTGCCATTAATTTATTCAGTTTTGCCTTTTGAATTGATTTGGCAATTATTCTTGTGCTGCGCATCATCTACAAACGCTTAGATATAAATATTTACAGTTGCAAATTTGCAGTCAAACAATTCCCATTCTCTGACTGAATGGCTTGTGTGGCACGCCAAGCGGTGCACGTTGTGGGCTTCCCTGTCACATACGCAGCTCCGCGGAGTGCGGGCACTTGGACGGTTCGATAAAGCGGGCACGTACCGACTGCAAATACGGTCGAACTGACGTGTGTTTCAAACATGTTTGCAGGCAGGTTTTCTTCATTGCTTATTGCAGTGAGAATGAGAGAGAGAGATCTTGTATGTCATACAGCCACAGACAACAGAGACCAACGTCCTTCGGCACAGATACTTTCGTTGTCTATTCAGCTCTTCTCTCTTTTTCCTTTGTTTGCAAGTTTTTTGTCCTGCTGGTTGTATTTACGTATTTCAAGGAAGATTGCAACATTCAGAGAAATGAGAATTCACCCTAGATGTGGGTGATTGGCAAAAATCCTCTGCTTCCCTTCATCTCGTGGTGAAGCTGTGTAGCTAGAGGATCCTCAAGCACAATCACACAATATCTTTGGTTGGACGAGCCTTTTAAGATCATCGAGTCCAATCTTCAACCCAATACTGCCTGGTCACCCCTAAACCATGTCCCTCAGCGTTATGTCTATATGCCTTTTAAATACCTCCGGGGATGGTGGCTCCATTACTGCCCTGGGCAGCGTGTTCCAATGTTTGATAAGCTTTTTGGTGAAGCCATTCCTCCTGGCATCCAGTTTGAACTTTCCCTGGTACAGCTTGCAGCTGTTTCCACTGCTCCTATTGCTTGTTAACAGGGAGAAAAGGCTATCCCCATCCTCGGTGACAAGGTCTCCCCACAGCCTCCTATTCTCTAGGCTGAACTACCTCAGTTCCTTCAACTGCTGTTCACTGGACATGTGTTTCAGAGCCTTCAGAGCCTTTTTGTCTTTTTCTGGACATGCTCCAGCAGGTCAATGTCCTTCTTGTAGTGAGGGACCCAAAACTGAACACAGTATTTGAGTGAGGCCTCACAAGTCCTGAGTACAGGGGAACGATCACCTCCTCACTCCTGCTGGCCACCCTATTTCTGATACAAGCCAGAATGCCTTTGGCCTCCTTGGCCATCTGGCACACTGCTGGCCCCTGTTGAGGTGACTGTCAATGAATATCCCCGGGTCCTTTTCTGACCTTCAGCTTTCCAACCACACCCCCCCCCCCAAGTCTGTAGCCTGCAGCGGGTTTTTTATGACCCAAGTGCAGGACTTGGCTTTGTTGAACCTCATACAATTAACCTTGGCCCATGGATCCAGCCTCTTTAGATCCTTCTGTAGAGCTCCTCTACCCTCCAGCAGATTGACACACCTGCCCAGCTTGGTGTCACCTGCAAACTCTCCTCATCCAGATTATTAATAAAGTCAGTAAAGAGAATCGGTCCCAATACTGAACCCTGGGGAACACTACTTGTGAGCAGGCACCATCCAGATTTACATCCATTCACTAGCCCTTGTACTTATTAGAGAGAACTTTACTCTAGATGATGTTCCAGAACATCAGCCTAATTTCAAGTCTTCTGAATCACTGCTAGTCTGCTTATTTGAAGAGTGCAGTTTATCTTCCCTTCAATTCCTACTTGTTGCCCTGATTGATGAGTCAGAATTTATGCAGAATGAATGAATTTCACCTTCTATGAATAAAGCATCACACTGTAATCATTCAGAGTACTTGATTTGAGGCTAAAAGAACTGGTGAAAGCATTAAGGTTTATGATGTTATATATTTCCCTTCTCAGAACAGAAGAATCTTGAAAAATTCTGGCTTTAAGTGTTTCAGTTGCAATACATTGCAATAATTCAAAGTCACTCAAAGTGGTTTTGGTTTCCTTGAACCTTCCTTTTCCAAAGATCCTTTTCCTTAAAGTACTTCTGCAACAGCATTAGAGTCTGAAAGTAGAGTTAATCCATTTACAGATCGTATCTTCAGAAAAGAAACAAAACCTATGAAACTACAATTTGTTCTAAAGGACTAAAGCATCTGAATTAGTATCTACTTAGCATCCAAAGCAATCCTAAAGAAAACTGGGTCTTTGATTGTACACACATTTGAGAAATGAGACTGGGTGCTCAGGTGGACTTCAGGCCAGACTAATGGTAGCCTTAGGGCTCCTGTTTAGGGATGTATGGGATGCTCAAAGGAAATTTGCTCGCTTGTAGCTCATAAGTGGGCATGAAACTGTGTTCAAGCTTGTGGACATCCTGGGATAAAGTACTGTTACTCAGAGCAGACCTTCACCGTTACTCAGAGCAGACCTTCAAGGCCACTGCAAAACTGCTGAAACTGCTTCTCTCAAGAATTCACAGAATCACAGAACATTAGAGATTGGAAGGGACCTCGAAAGATCATCCAGTCCCATCCCCCTGCCAGAGCAGGATCACCTAGATTAAGTCGCACAGGAACATATCCAGGTGGGTTTTAAATATCCCCAGAGAAGGAGACTCCACAACCCCCCCAGGCAGCCCGTTCCAGTGCTCTGTCACCCTCACTGTGAAGAAATTCCTCCTCGTATTTATATGGAACCTCCTATGTTCCAGCTTGTCCTATCACCAGATGACATTGAGAAGAGCCGGCCTCCATCCTCCTTCAACACCCACCCTTCACATATTTATAGATATTAATGAGGTCACCCCTCAGTCTCCTCCAAGCTCAAGAGAGCCAGCTCCCCCAGCCTCTCCTCATAACGGAGGTGCTCCACTTCCTTCATCATCCTTGTTGCTCTACACTGCACTCCCTCCAGCAGCTCTGTGTCACCACAGAACTGGACACATTAATCCAGACACAGTCTCACTAGGGCAGAGTAGAAGGGGAGGAGAACCTCTCTCCATCTGCTAACCACCCCACTTCTGATCCACCCCAGGATGCTGTTGGTCCTCTTGGCCACAAGAGCACATTACTGGCTCATGGTCATCCTGCTGCCCACTAGGACACCCAGGTCCCTTTCTCCTGCACTGCTTTCCAACAGGTCATTCCCCAACCTATAGTGGTACCTGGGGTTGTTCTTGCTCAGATACAAGACTCTACACTTACCCTTATTATAGTACATTCGATTTCTCCCTGCCCAGCTCTTCAGCCTGTCTAGGTCTTGCTGAATGGCAGCACAGTCTGCTGGGGTGTCGGCGCCACCACCCAACTTTGTGTCAGCAGCAAACTTGCTGACAGTGCACCATAATCCCTCATCCAAGTCATTAATGACTAGATTGAACAGGACTGGTCCAAGCACTGACCTTTGGGGGACTGACCTTTGTCACCTCTGTACTCTCAAGATTTAGTAGGACTCCAATCACCCTCCTGGATGGTTTTTCATAAAAAGGCTGATCTAGCTATTATTTCCACCATGGTCAAGGCCCATGTGGGTTTTGTTCCAGTTCAGAAATGTCGTAGCAGGGGATGAATGAGTGAACCCCTTAGGGCTGTGTCACAGAATCACAGAATGATAGAGGTTGGAAGGAATTTATGGAGATCATCTAGTCCAACACCTTTGATAGAGCTGGGTCACCTGTAGCAGGTTGCATAGGATTGCATCCAGACAGGCTTTGAATGTATCCAGAGGAGACTCACTTGTGGCTCAGAGGGCAAACCAGATCTTGGGCTGCATCAGGAGAAGTGTGGCCAGCAGGTCGAGGGACGTGATTCTCCCCCTCTACTCAGCTCTGGTGAGACCCCACCTGGAGAACTGCATCCATTAGCCCTTATTCCAAGAGGGATGTGGACATGCTGGAGCGTGTGCAGAGGAGGGCCACGAGGATGATCAGCTATGAGGACAGAGTGAGGGAGTTGGGGCTGTTGAGTCTGGAGAAGAGGAGGCTCCGAGGTGACCTTCTTGTGGCCTTGCAGTATCTGAAGGGGGCCTACAGAAGAGCTGGGGAGGGATTTTTTAGGATATTAGGTAGTGACAAGACTAGGGGGAATGGAGCAAAGCTGGAGCTGGGTAGACTTAGACTGGATGTGAGGAGGAAGTTCTTCACCATGAGAGTGGTTGCCCAGGGAGGTGGTTGAGGCCCCATCCCTGGAATTGTTTAAGGCCAGGCTGGATGAGGCTCTGGCCAGCCTCATCTAGGGTGGGATATCCCTGCCCATGGAAGGGGGATTGGACTAGATGATCTTTCGAGGTCCTTTCCAATCCCTCATGATTCTATGATTCTATGACTCTGTGTTACAAGAAACTAGTTTTTCATCTGCTCTGTGATCAGATCTTAGGTTTCACAAAGAAGCGATGGCAACATGATCAGGGCTTGTGTGATTTTAAGAGCCTTGAATTAAACTAATACATTTATTGCCATTTTAGGGTGTTTGTGCAACTACCATTGCACCACTTTAATTATTACTTGAAGTTACTTTTTCCATATCACGAGTTGATCCCATGTCACAAGCTTTTCCTCTGCCGTCTGTGATGGATGTTACCTGTTAGGTTTCCCTTTGTGCAATGCGGTTTTATTTTTCCCCACAGCACATCTTTCTGATTGCTTCACAGAATCACAGAATGTTAGGGACTGGCTTCCCATATTTGTGTCCAGGTGAACTGGAAAGCGTCTGTCACAATCCGAAGTCCTTGATTCACCTTTCACTGAGCAAGCAAACGCCCATGATGGGATGGATGTTGCTCAGAGCAATACTTGCCAAACCAGTGTGGTTTATGGAAGCACTCAATTGTTGCTTGGTGCTTGGACCTCTGCTCCAAGAGTATCTGCTAAAGCCATGACACCACATTAAAGTGCGAGAGATGAAGCAGGTCTTGCCTCATGCCCTTTCTCAGAGGTTGCTGCCTGCTTGGTGCAGAAATAGTATACAGCCCCCTCACTGTGCATTTCGGCATCACGAGATTATTCCAATTGATTGTGGGTTTTTACAAAACTATGAGCTATAAAAGCCTGGTTCTAGAGCAGCTTTCTGTGAAGTTCAGCTGTCCCAGCCACCAGAGCAAGGTGGAGGAAGGTGGAGCAGTAAGTTGTTTCCATCTCTGTATTTATCCCATGTGGGGGTAGTCCTGTACCTCCACAAAAGGAGTGTGGCAGATCTGTCTCTCACAGGTGCTCTCCAGGGCAGAACATGCCAGCTTTGTCTTCATTCTCTGTTTTCAAGTTGTGCTTCATTACATTGGAGTGAAACCATCATTAACAACAAATGGTCTTAAACTGTTAACCCAACTATTCTCCTCAGTATAATGAGCTGCCTTGAAGATCAGGCCGGTTTCTTACAGCTTGGGTCCTACTAGGCATTACACAGTGAAGAGGGTAACTGCTTTTATACTGAGTAAGGTACAGGTGAGATCAAGATCGTAACAGAGATGTGATAGCTTTGAATTGCTGCTGTGTAAGTCATCTACTGCTAGAGGTGACTCAGATTGTGTCCCCAGACTGGGCTCAGGTTGCAGTTCAAAGCAGCAATTTCCAACATTAAACAGGAGGCATGTGACAGAGCAGAGTCCAAACCAACAAGTTTGCCAGGCCTTTAGGTTGGGGAAAAGAAAATTGTAGGGGGTGAGATGGTGAGAGGATGGTGAATCTCTTCTGTGAATAGTTGGGAGCCACTGGGGAAGAAAAATAAGATCCTGAACTAAGAAGTGGGAAAACTGAGTAAAAAATGAAAGCCCTATAGTTTTGAAAGCCTGTCCTTGTCTTGCTCTATGGCCTCAGGCAGGCTGGCTGCTCTCTTACAGTCTCTCTAGCTCACTAGAGTCATGCCCCAAGTGCTGCAGCAGTGATTATCTGAACAAGTATTGATGGAGCGCAGGGCTTAATGGCCATAAGCAATAAGCTTTCTAACAACACAGGGAAAAACCAGCATCACTGCTACAAGTACCCCTGGAACCACCTTTTATTCTCATCTTGCGGAAAGAACCTCCCTCCCTTCAGTTTCTCCTTTCAGAGCAAGAGCAGCCCAGCAAGTGCTGGAGTTGCATGGAATAAAACCTGCTGGTTCCAGTGGCTTGAAGTGCACCAACAAAAGCTCCCTCACAGCCACACAGCTGGCAGGAGCATGAGGCCACTACCAAAACTGTGTGTTATGCGATGCCTTATGCTGCTCAGGCAGAGCAGGCTGTTTCTATGGCTACTCCAGCCTTTCTCTCAAACACATGTACCATTGGCTCTGACAAGACCATGTTGTATTGCAGAAAATAATGACGTACTGCTTTATACTGCACTGTTTGTTGAGCTGGTAAACATCTGACTTCCTATAATAAAGGCATTTTCCACTGAAGGTATTGGTGTAAACGGGTAGGATTTTCCTCATCTCTGACTTGTAAATGCATCCAGTTTGGCCTTGAAAATCATTATACTGGTTTCCATGACAACAAGTCTGATTTTTGAGGTTATTTCTTCCCTTCATCTCGAGTAGGAAAGAGTTGCTGCCTCCTTCCAGTAACAGTGCAATGGCCAAGCACAGTATTTGCCTTGAACTTAAATCTGTGGACCTGAAACCAGCAACTTCAACCAGTTTTTTTGAAACAGAGGTGGAAAATGTATGAGAGGAATGGCAGTGCAAACCTGGCATGGGCTTGAGTCAGGTTTGTTGTCCTTAAAGTCAAGTGCATATGTAAACCCAGGAAATACAATCATACACCACCGTACTTAAACTGATCTGGTAGCCCTCAAACCACTACGTTGGCACACAGGATTGTAACTTTATAGATGAGTTAGTACTGAATGTGCTTTATTGCTTGAACAAACTATCTGTATTTATTTCCCTCAATGGATCCCATTTTCAGAAATGGACTGCTAGGACTGCCTTTTCCATAGATCATTCACAGGTCAACAATGTTCCTTCAATGGGAAACAGGGCAGTTGAGACTGGGGGTTTCAAAGACATCATAAAAAATCCACAGCTGCTTTGCAAGGCTCTTTCTACTGGTTTTTTTGTTCTTTTAGCCTTTTCAGGAAAATTGAAGATAGCTGCTGGTACTCACAGTCAAAGTGGTTTAGTAACTGCTGTTCTGAGATGATAAAGAAGTGACTTATGCAAACTCCTCAGGAAATCCCTGGAAAATCTTGGTTCCCTTTTCTTGCAGAGAAGAATCATGACGTCCCTTCCAATCCTTAATGATTCTATGATTCTGTGATGTACCTGCATCTTTGTGGGTGACAAATGCCTTCAAATGTGCTGTCCACTAAGGCTGCAGATCTGAAATTGTGGTCTTCTGCTTACCATCAAGTTCTCCTCAATTTATGGGAGCAAAAGACATTGTGGAACTACAACATATTATGGCATGATAATCTCATGTGCATTTGAGCTTGGAGCAGCATGATACATCACTTTGCTGTTCCTTAAACTAGCACAGGATTGCTCCCAATATTTAATCCAAATGTTGGAGTTTTTAGCCCATCATTTGGAGCAGAAGGTCCAAGTGGAGGTAGGAATTCTGCATTTAAGACAGAATGCAGGAATATCCCATTTAGGCACGTTTTTCTCCATATGATAGCAACCTGTCAGAGAGAGATCATAGCTGCAATTTCCATTAGCAGCTAATCTTTGAATCCTAAATGAAGAGCACTCAGTCCCTAACAGTGCAATCCCTAATGCATTTCATTGTGGGATAAGATTGCTGACCATATGTAAACATGACTGAAAGCCAAGCACAATTAAGAGTAAATCAATATCAGCCCCAACACAAAAGTGGTTTAGTGATTGCCTTAAATAGCCATGCACAGGTTTTGCCCTTTTGTTGTTCCTAACCCATGGTGATCAGGCTGCCAGAAGAGCAAACCCCTTGGCGGGCATGAAGTCACAGCAGCACAATTCTCTCCGCACAGCCAACTAGAGACAATGATTGCGGTTGTTTTCTGTGCCCTACTGCTGCACGTAGAGGATTTAAAAAGTGAGTCATTTGCTGGAAAACAGACTGATCCTGTGGCAGTAGGATGAGTCTTAGGAAAGCTCTTGCATTCTGTAAAGGCTAATTATACGAGCGGTGAGTGAGAGATTTTTGCTTTGACTGAGCTAAGGACGTAGAAAGGAGACACAGTTAAAAACACTGAAACCTCCACTACTGCATTTTGCACGCTCGACTTTTAAAATATCAACTTTTCCTTCCCTAAATTGCTCTCACACTGGGAACATTTTTGTGGTTTTATAACCCAGGGCATTGGAAAACCCATGATTTTTTACATTGTTGAGTTTGTCATCATTTCTTGTCTTCTTGGAGTACTGCACCCCACAGAAGTGTTGTGTTTCTAAATGCTGGCAGTGGTGCACTCTGAAAGTTCCTCCAAACAGTTAACTGATTCCTGCTATTCCTGTAGCCCAGGGCAAGTTTGGAAGAAATAAATGTAACATGAGTTAGTCATCCTTAAATAATCTTAAAGCAGAGAGTCCTACATTAACAGCAGGCTCATAATAAGCTCTGCAGTGTTGTCTCCAGTAAAGCTTTTCTCATGATTTGGAATAAATTTATGAGCTGTCTTTTATTTGTTTGTTTGCTTTTTCTCAGCAGGAGAATTTACTGTCTGGTTGCTGAAGTATCAATTGTTCTTGTAAAATGAGACAGGCTTGCCTTAGGATTGTGCACATGGAAGCAAACACCATCTGAGACATGGTAAAAATTAATAAGATGCCAACTCTGTTGAGAGATCTGAGATAGGTACTTCTTTTGTGCTAGAGGGTAACTCATGCTAGAAGAACAGCCAAGACTGGGGTGAAGAAGAACCATCAGACTTGACCTAGCCCTGTAACATGTTATTTTTGCAGGCTTCTGCTGTTAGACCATCTGCAGCTGTTGTTCCGACCTCGGAGAGGGAGAAACCCATTCTGCTCCCTAGCTGCTCATCCCACTCTTTTAATTCTGGCATTTAAATTGGATTTAATTCCATTTCATTTAAACCTGTTATATCAACACTTAATGAACAGAAGCCCTCCCACTCTGCTCTCTGGCATTCTATTGTATACCAGCATTACATTCTCTTCTGTGTCGTGTACATATTCATTTCCCTTAATGTTTTGTGCTAATGTCTGTTTCCCTTTCCCATTCTTTTGCTCTTCTTGGTTATATTAAATGCCTGGATGACACTTAAAAGCCCTGAGAAATGTCACATACTGAAGGAGAATACAATTGTTTATGCTCTAAAAGCTCTGAGCTGGTAATATCTGCTTTTCAGGCTGCGGGGTGCTCAGCCCAACCTCTCAGGAAATTAAAAAAACAATAGATCTCTTGAGATAAATAGATTTATGATGTGATGGTGTCTTGATTTTGAACTTTGATGCTGAAATTGGAGCCTCAGAGATTAATCATATCTTCTCTCTGGTTGATCTCTGCCCTGACATGCTAATGGCTCACAGGTTTCGTTAATAATTTAATGCCAACACATGGCAAGAGGAATCTGGAGACTCACTCAATGCATGGCAGAGAGCACTGCTGATGGAACTGTAAAGGGGGCAGTTGTCAGTCTGGAAACAAATGACAGTGGCAAGAGCCAAGGAGGAGTGGGAATCAGCAGAAGGCCTAAGATATAGCTGGAAGAATAAGAAGGTATTTTATTTTATGGTCAGATGCGTCTTTTAAGTTACATTCAAGGGAAATATCCTAAAGCAGGGCATCTCTTTTCACATGGATATTGGATTATTTGGCTGAACTGGGATCTAGGCAAATGGGGATTTATAAACCTTTACAAGAATGTTGATATTTGATAGGAAAAGCAGTATGATGTTCACTGTTAGGGAGCTTATACCTGGGCAAACATGAATAGGACTCTCATACATGCATTTTAGGAGCTTTCTTTTGTGTTCACGCTGAACAGAGAAAACAAAAGTCTTGAGATCATGGAATAAGAGCTGCTATATACCCTAAGTGCCGTTTGATGGTGACCTTTTTTCTACATCAGGGTAGTCTAATTCCAACTCTCCTGCTATGAGCAGGGACACCTCTCACCAGACCAGGTTGCCCACAGCCCCATCCAACCTGGCCTTAAGCACTGCCATGGATGGAGCAGCCAAAACCTCC